>JAHIAM010009608.1:0-13238 GCA_021605205.1 Aegilops longissima | reverse complement strand
AGTTGATATAACGACTTTCAATTGGTATCGAGGGGTACCCTTGTTCGGTGATTTTGGTTTAACCACCGAGTTTTAGTTATGTCGACCCAGTATGATCAAGGTCTCGCAGGTGTCCACCTTCGGGGACGGACTACCCCACGAAGAACAAAATGCAATGCATCTTTGAAGCAATTGACAACGATTCGGTATGTTGTGACAAAGGGTTCCTCACCACACCCTCCCAATGATGTGAAAGAGATTCAAGCAACTCGATTTCGCTAAGAATATCATATGTGGCCATCCGAGCAAAGGTCAATATGGAAGAGTGAGTGCTTGAATCGCCAAACTCATCCGGGACAGTGTCCAAAGTAATGAAGGTGTTTCAACTCAGCGGACTCTAGTTGATGTTCTTCGAATCTCTTCAACCGCTTCAAAAGACTCGAAACAAAATGTTCAACAAACCTTCGACGCTTTCACCGACATCTCCCACCATGAGGTGGTGAAGAAACTAAGATCGCTTGATTCCTCATTTGACACCGCAACGATGATACAAGAACGAGCGATACAAGTCTTTGATCCTCCGATATCCTCGAAGGCTAAATCACGAAGTTCCATTTGTCAAAAGAGAGATCTCTTGGTTCCATGGAAAACACGTGCCTCAAGGCCAAGGTTGAATCAATGAGAGTGAAGACTCGTAGTAGCCTTGGAGATCCCAAGAATTTGGCAGAGCTAACGCCGTGAAGAAATTCCAGAAATTCACAAGGGTGGTCGTTTTGGAAAATCCTCAAGAAGCGTGATTCCTCATCTAGTGACTATAAGCAAGACTTTGCCACAAATGCAAAAACCTGGTCACTATATCCAAGATTGTCCCGGGAAAAGGAATTAAGAAAGAAGAAACACAAGGATTAGCTCGATGACGGAAGAAGAAGAAAAATCATCCAAATCTTCATCATCAAAATCCTCAAAGCCTTCTTCTCCAAAAAGAGCAGCTCCAAAAGGCTCGCATTCATTGGCAAGGAAATGGACTCGTGAATCGAGGAAAATGAGGAAGAGGAGGAGTCCAAGAACAATTGTGCTAGTCCGCTTTTCACGCTTTATGTTAGCAAGTCCATCTTCAACCAAGAAACCACCACCGACAAACCCGATGAGGAAAATGATGACTACGCCCCACCTATTGCTTTGGCAAAGGTGCCAAGGTACTCAATTTCACCTCCAATCCAAAGGAAAATGAATCATGAGGATCTTAAGCCCAGCTACTCTAAACTTGCTAAGATTGCTATAAACAACAAAGGGCTTTTGAAAAGGTTCAAAACATGCTAGATAAGAGTGATGATATGTTAGGTGAAGAAATGGATCGACTCAAGCCCAACGAAAATCTTAAAGTTCCCAAGGCTTGAAATAAGGTCATCATAACACTCTTATTCGATCATGAGAAACTTTTTATGAATTTTTCAAAGAAAACAAGATCTTGAGAAGCTAAGAGAAGTTATGAAGATCTTTAGAGCGAAACTTGCTCAACAAATCAGCGCTTCTCAAGAAGAATTTGTTCTCCATGCTTAAAATGCATTGAACGTGAATCGCTTAATTCTTCACCAATGTTCAAATGCTTCAAGTTAAAATTCTTCACCCCCCTATACAATTCCTCATCCGAGGACATTGCTAGTATTATCGACGGCAGATGAAGGAATTGTACAAGATGTACAAAAGCCTCAAAGGGCATCGACTTTTTGATGTGCTTAAAAGCGATCCTCAAAAAACCCTAGGAAAGAGGGTATTTTTGAGAGGAAACAATGCGATGGAACGATCGAAGCCCGAGCAGATCCCAAAACCTCATGGGTTGTAAAGGGACCTCCATTGATCCATCCACCTTATCCGGCTTTAATGTGAATTTCTATTCGATGATGAGTCATTTGACTCAAACTATAAACTGTTCAAAAATCGAATGGTGAAGTATTTGCAGATAGGGCACTAATCGCAGGAACGGTCCCCATGAAGAAAACTGGGTTCCCAAGAAGTGCCTTGAAAGTCTTCGTGAATGTCCTCATGACACCACCAAGGAAGAAAAGGATCCCCAGATCAAATTCTTCATATGGACAAAATTCTTCATATGGATCCAAGTCCTCATACGGACCAAATTCCTCACGTGGATCAAATTCCTCAAAAGGATCAAAGTCCTCATATGATTATCATCGTATAATCAACTCTGCTTTCGCGGTAGAGCCAAGGGCTATGAATATGTGCATTATTCTTCAAACCAATATGTTCATAAGTCCTCAAGAATTTCTCCGCTTATTCATATGCTTACCCTAACCCTCTTATGTGAAACGAAATGGTTTGGCCTCTATGCCACCATTCTCATATGGTGCTGCAGAATGATGAACTCTTTGCCACCCCTTCAGATGTGGGTGGTGAAGAAAAGAACTAATCTCTTCGTAGGGTCAAGTCTCCGACGTGTCTTAAACGTCCAAGAATTTGTCAGCCCGCATAAATTGCTCAAAGGACGCAGGCTAATCATGATGAAATGAACTTTCATTTCACACGCCCTCATACCGCTTATCTAAATATCGATCGATGAAATTCATCCGATGAACTTGATACCATATTCTTCACCGATGAAGTATATGAGATCGTAAGTTGTACTAATTCATCCGCAGGATGATCAACCCAAAGCCACCGAGTGGGTTCTCGATAGTGGATGTACAAATCACATGACCGGTGACAAGAATCTATTGATGGATGCTCCCTTATCACCGCCACATCCGGCATATCATCTTTGGCCGACAAAGGCAAAAGTCAGGTATTGGGACTTGGTAAGGTTGCTATCTCAAGGACATGCACATGGACAAAGTCATGCTTGTTGAGTCTTTAGGATATAACCTCATGTCATTCCTAATGCTTTGTGATCTTGATATGGTTGTTATCTGGCAAGTATCGCAGGTTGTGATTATGGAATACAATTCCAAAGTCTTCAAGGCTTTAGGAGAGGAGACTTGTATATTGTTGATTTTCCACAGACCACAACCATCCGTGGTGTCTACTTGCAAAAGCTTCGTATATCAATGGCATCGATTTACTTGGTCACGCAGGCATGAGGAATTTGCACACGCCATGGAAGAAGCATGTCATTGGCATTGAGAATGTCAAATTCCTCAAGGATCACTTATATGGAGCCCGTGAAGTCGGAAAATGACCAAGGCCAAGCATCCAGCCTAAGACTATCATGACCACCACTCGCCCTTTGAATTGCTTCACATGGACCTCTTTGGTCCCAATTCATTACTCACCCGCTACTAATGATGCATCCCTATATGGCTTTGTTATTGTTGATGATTACTCGCGTACACTTGGGTACACATTGTTACTACAAAAATCAAGTGCAGGAAATCTTCAAACGATTTTCCTCGAGGGCTTCAACCAACTTTGTGTGAAGATCAAGCACGTGAGTGGACAATGGAACGGAGTTCAAGAATCTCGGTCTTGATGACTATCTTGATGAACTTGGTATTACTCATGAGTTATCCGCCTTATACTCCTCAAAGAAATGGCGCTGTGGAGCGCAAGAATGTAACTCTTGTTGAGATGGCTCGCACTATGCTTGATGAATACAAAACGCCCAAAAGCTTCTCGATTGAAGTAAATTGATATCTGCATGCACATCATCATCAACAGTAGTATATCTTCACAAATTCTTCAAAAAGACAGCCCTATGAACTCCTTACGACAAGAAACCCAATGTGTTATTTCAAAGTCTTCGTGCTAAATGCTGGATTAGAGATCCTCACCACACACTCTAAATTTGCAATCAAAGCACATGAAGGTTTTATGCTTGGTTACGGAAAGGACTCAAGACACCTACAGTAGTCTTCTAACATCGCACTTCACAAGATTGTTGACATCAGAGATGTGCGGTTCGATGAAACTAATGACTCGCAAAGAGAGCACCTACCTTCTGTGGTTAGATTTAACCAAAGACGGAGGATTCTATCGTGTTCAAGGCAACCGAGGATGTCATTCCCATCAAGAATCCATCAAGAATTCATTCCTCAGACGCCAAGAACGCCGAGCTGATGCACCGAAGAAAATGTCAAGAAAATGAAGCCGAGGAAAATGATCAAATTCTCAAGACAACTAGCTCATCCTCAAGGTAAAAGAAGTGCGTGTTGACAAGATCATCAATGACATTAAAGCGCCAGTCCTCTCACTCGCCAAAAGCTTCACATTTATCTAACTTTGTGGGCACTATGCTTTTGTCTCTATCACAGAGCCTACTAAGGTAGATGAAATACTTCGAGCCGGAGTGGATCTGTGCCATGCAAGAAGAATTACACTGGCCTCGAAAGCTCAATAACGTGTCTGGAACCGTCAAACGTCCAGATCCTCGCAAGCATAATATCATTGGTACAAAGTGGATCTACCGCAACAAGCAAGATGAAATGGTCTTGTGGTGAGGAATAAGGCACGACTAGTAGCTCAAGGCTACACGCAGGTTGAAGGAATTGATTTCGATGAAACTTTTGCAATTCGCTATTAGACTTGAGTCTATTCGCATATTACTCGCCTATGCTAACCATCACAATATCACTTTTATATCAAATGGATGTGAAAAGTGCATTCCTCAATGGTAAGCTTGAGGAAGAAGTATATGTTGCTCAACCCCTGTGTTTTGAAGATCCAAAGAATCCTCGGACAAAGTCTTCAGACTAAATAAGGCCCTCTATGGCCTCAAGCAAGCCCCCATGCGTGGTATGATACATTGAAGGAATTCTTCGTGGAAGAATGGCTTCACACCCGTTCACTCGACCCTACTCTTTTACTAAATCTTATGATGGTGAACTGTGTGTGTGCCAAATATATGTTGATGATATTATCTTTAACTGTACTAACTAACGTTATAGTGATGAATTTGCCTATATGATGAGTGAAGAATATCAAATGTCTATGATGGGAGAGTTGAAATTCTTCTTAGGTCTTCAAATTCACAACAACACAATGGCATATTCATATCTCGTGAGAAATACCTCAAAGATGTCCTCAAGAAATTCGCATGCAAGATTGCAAAGGCTAAAATTCCTATGCCCACAAATGGCCATCTATGCATCGATGAAAATGGTATTGACTTCGATCACAAGGTATACCGCCCATGATTGGTTCTTTATTGTACTTATGTGCATCTAGGCCAGATATAATGCTTAGTGTTTGCATGTGTTCGATTTCAAGCTACATCAAGGAATCACACCATAAGGTCAGGAAGCATATTCTTCGATATCTAGCTCACACCCAACACTAGGATTATGGTACCCCAAGGGCTCTACTTTTGATCTCATTGATATTCCGACTGACTATGCCGGTGATCGGTGGACCGAAGTCAACATCCGGTACTTGTCATTTCTGACGATCTTTTGGTCCGTTGGTCCTCAAGAAACAGAACCGATCACCGTCCATCGGAAGGAATACATTGCTGCTGGCTCGTTTGTGCTCAATTACTATGGATGAAGCAAACCCCTCAAACACCGGCATCAACGTGAAGAATGTGCCTCTCATCGTGGACAATGAGAGTGCCATCAAGATTGCTCACAACCCAGTTCAAGACTCAAGACAAAGCACATTCAAATTGGCCATCATTTTCTTCGGATCATGTGTTGAAGGGCACATCTCCATCGAAAGTGAAGATCAAGAACAGCTAGCTGATATCTTCACTAAGCCCTTGGATGAGAAGAGATTTAGGTTTGGTGTGAGCTAAATATCTTAGAATCTTCAACGTTCTTTGAAAAGGACACACATCCAACACTTATGCAAAATTGATGACTTAGATGTGCAACACATGAAGAAACGTTTTCTTCAATCAATGAAGAATAACACTCTAAATGGAAGAAATTAATGAAGAATTTGATTCCGTAACCCACGACAATTGTACGCTGTCTGGAAATCATCATTCTTATACTGGGGTCACGCCACCACCAAAGTTGAAAATCTTCAATTTGAGTTTTTCCTCCTTGTTGAAATTCTTCGTTTTTCAAATTCTTCAACTTTGCAAAATCTTCCCTGCTTCCCTTGCCTTTCTTCATTTTATATATATATGGATTTATGTCCTCTACAAAGATTCACTTATGGTTATTTCTTCAAGTCGCTTCGCTAAGTGAATGGATCGACCTTCCCTCTATGCTATACTCAACCCAATCCATTCACAAATTCTTCATTGCGTTTACTTTGAAACTCGCTCAAATTCTTCACCGGTTCCTTATGAAGAAATTTGGAACGAACTTTAAAACTAAACTTATCCAAACTTTCGCTTTTACCCCAAACCGCTCCGCATCCCAATGCATTATTATATTCACCCACGATCAGACACGATCTCCACTACACAAGACGGGGGACACATGTCGGAGAAGGAAGGTCAGGCACGCTCGTCCTAAATCTTCGGACGATCCGCTTTCACCGTGGCTATAAAACCTCTCCTTCCCTCACTTTTTACTCCGCCGACCTCTCCCGCCGAGCTCCTCAAAACCCTAGCGCCGCCTTACTCCATCTCCGGTGAGGAAAAGTTCACCGCTTTGACCTCTTCCCGACGATTCTACAATCGTGGAATATCTTCACCGCCGCCCCGTAGCTGATTTCCCGGTTAGGGCGGAGAAGATCTGAACGACAACTTAAACTGATCATCTCAGTTCGTCGTGTTCTTCACTTGGTAAATTAAAAACTTTTATTACTCGATTTGATTCTCAAATTTTCTTCAAATTCTTCAAAGGTGTTTATTCTCCAAATTTCATACATATGAACACCTCAAATCTCTTGACCATTTCTGCAATGATTTTCTTCAAGATTCCTCAATTGTGTGGATTTCGATCTATACAACTCGAACCTAAGACAAAGAACGCTATTGAAATTCTTCAAGGCTCATCTGTCAAAATCCTCAAACTTGTTCTTTTGAAAACCTTCCGAGAACGGATATGACCTCTTCAAATTCCTCGACCTATACTGTTTCATGTACAAATGTCTGGCGAATCCCTAGGTTCTCATCAACTTAACTCATTTGCAAGCCTCAAGAAAACTGCACACTTCTTGAGAACTCAATTGTTCAATTTCCAACCAAGAAAATGGCGATGGTAAGAAGCCGCAGAAGGGAGGAAAGAAACCCGAGGTCATGACAAGATTCAAATCCTCGAGGAAATATATCGACTATCGACACCGATGAGGGAAAGAAAAATCAACGCAAGGTGCGAATTGTAAGATTGAACGGAGATGGGCACGGAATGGAAGGAATACCGATATGTAACACCTAAGTACATGAAGAAATTCGTAAATCCTCCATGCCCAAGAGCCCTTTTGGCACCTGGCCAAATAGCTGATCCCACTAGCCCAAACGCGTGAGGACTTTCCCGATGATGGGCTAAACGCCAAAAGGTTGGCTAACAAGCAAAGGAAGCGTGAAGAAATTCAATGAGGATTCGCCCGGCCAATCGAGGTCTCGGCCAAACCGAAAATCAATGCAAAAGAAGTCTCAATAAGCCAAATGTTTCATCATCCGCCCTCACGCCAAGTTCATCGCCAGTTCCTCCGGCAAATTCTCAAAAGAAATTCTCACACCGCCATCGCTCCATCAAAGTCCTCAACCGCCCGGCCCAAACCTTCGGGCCTCTGGCACCTAGCTACATGTCAAAGGACTGGGTTTTCAATTGCCTCCTGCATCTCCGCAAGTTCTCACCTGCCCTCAATTTTCATCCGCCCGACTTGAAGACAAAAGCAACAGTTGGACGGGTCCTCGGCCCAGCCCAAGGAAGAAACAGCTTGTAGTCCACGTCTATCCGATGATGAGGCATCCGATGAAGAACTTGAAGAAATCATCGAGACCGCCAAGTTAGGGCTAGAGCCAAAGGTACATCCGTACACGCTTTTGGACCCAAAGAAAGTCCTCGATTTCAACGCTCGCACAATGATCCCAATACCCTCTCGCTTGATCTTCCTTTGACACCTGGTCAAAGTCATGCGTTGACTCACTTATCGTAAGAAAATGGAAGTTTGAGAAGGCGAGGGAAATCAAAAAGGCTAAACAGAAGGAGAAGGTTCCTCAAGAAAAATGTTGTCAAGATGACACCGAGGAACTCCTTCAAATCCAAACTGAAATTCGAACCTCAAAGAAGAACTTCACACATATTATGCTGATTGGCAAGTAGTCAAGACCAGATTCGCCGATCCGACGAAGAAATTCACAAGTGTTGCGCACCTGCAACGTGAAAATCCTCAAGTAAGCATCGCTCAGCCTATTGAAGAAAATGCTGATTCCAGGGCTGATGAAGAAATTCCAGCCCCGAAGAAACTGCCGGGCACCCACCTTGGTGCGCCTCAAGAAGCCAAGTCGGGAACCCATCGCCTACCAAGAAATTGCTCAAGAAGGGGAACTTGGATCGCCTTGCCTCAAGAAACCGCACCAAATTCCTCAGCCCTCCCGCCAACTCCAACTCCAACCTTCCATCTGCTTCATGTGAAGAAAACCAAGGTCGGAACGAGCTTGGAAGAAAAGGAAAGCATCACTCCAGATTCTTCGACCAAGAAAATGAAGCCAATGACCAGCCTTCTTGAAAACCCAATTGATTCTATTCCAATTTCCTCCATACCATCAAAGGAAGTAGTTCCTTTGGAGAAGAATATGAAATCCCAACCGATTGATGAAGAACATCAATTCCTCGCTTCCGAGAAAATTGATGAAGAAATTGAAGTGGAAGCAATCCTTCAACCCCGCTTATTCCCTCATCGACCATGAAATTTCGCTGGTATCGAGGAAATTTGAAGATGTGGATATTGGATTACCACTCTGATCAATGATGACTTTTGGGAAAGTCAAATCCCAATACTCCTCTTCACCCCGCCCAACAAGTTCTCACCCGCAAGACTGTCCAAATAGACTCAAGAAAATCAACCCACGGTTTTCGGCATGAAGAAATTCCAGCCACTAGTTGATGAAACTGCCGCCGCCCTGAAAATCCTCAGATCCATGTTGAGGACCAAGAAATTCTCGTCAAGAACCTGAACTTAATTTCCGAGGTGGTGATGCAACTCATCGACACCCCTCCGCCAAAGCGTAAGAATCCGCTTCAACCAAGCAAAAGTTCAAGGCTGAAGATTTTTTGCCGAGCATGTGTTCTTCATCGAATATAACCTTATGATTCTGCTTCGAATTAGGAAGAGGCGCTTCGACCGCCACCAAGCCAACTTCTATTCCTCCGGTTTTCAACAAGGACAAAATCTTCGATCATGCTCATATTCCTCATGTGGATATGGAGTCGCCGCCTGCTTTGAGCCCGCCCTAAGTTGTTCTTCACGATGCGGTCTTCTAAACTTCGGACCGATATTTGGATTGAACGAAGAGCTAATTTTCGTTCTATGCAACACCGACATCACCGGAGATCAAGATGTGACTTCATGGGTCTTAGATTGATGACCGAAAAACTCACTACAAGGCACCAAAGAAGTGAATTGCTTCGCCCTTCCCCACTCCCCTCCGATTGATGGTACGCCGATCTATGAAGAAAAGGAACTTTCAAATCACTATATGCAAGTGCCGATGAAGCCAAAGCCAAGGCACCTAAGAACCAAATTTCCCAAGGAATTATTATATGTGCCTTAACCGCCTATCGAATTTTGACGAAGACTATGAGTCCTATCAAGGGCCACGATCAATGATGAAGAGGTCGCTGGCATCATGAAGAATATGCTTTTCAACATCATCCATGGGTTTCACAATTTCCATGATTTCTTCATGAGGACTCGCTAACATTGCCATGTCACCTTTTGAGTGAAGCCTTATGCACCTTGGATTATGAGATTCATCAGTCAAGATCTTCACCAATTACAAGGTGAATTTTGAACCACGCACTACCGCCTCGATTGAAGTCCTCAAACCCAATTACCTCACCGATGAAAAGGGAAAGGCTTCTTGTGATAGATGAAGGCATTCGCCCATTGATGGACAGCCGCAAAGATCCTACTCCACCAATGATGACTCGCCACACATGACTCGCAAAGAAATACCACCCCAAGCAAAATCCTCAAGGAATCCGACCTGTGGTGATGATGATCGTGAATTACTCCCTTCATCAAGGTTGATCGCAAATAAGTGGGTCAAACGCCTTTGGTACTTTCTTTACAACCTGACCTCAACACACAATGCAAAGGAAGAAAACCACTACTATCTTCATGAAACCTTCAAACGCCCTGGCTGTTCTTTCACATGTCTACAATGAAGAAGAATCAATCAATGGGTCTCAAGGAAGAATTTGACGGTCTGCACCTCCTCCAAGAAATTCAAGAAAGTCAAAGTTCCTTCCTTGGTGGTAGCCCTATTCTTCATCTCCATAACCGATGAAAATGAAGATTTGGAAGACATGGTGCTGGTCCTATCAACGAACAACCCCGGATAATGTCGGGCGCCCCATCTTCAACTTGAAATTCTTCAAGAGCGTTAGTCCTCGCCATCCTTTGGTCATTCATGACAAAGGGGAGAAATTTGAGTTTCTTCGCCGGTCTCGCTTTTGTCTATATATAATATTTTATTGTTACAACCTCCTCTTCCTAAACCTTTATTGGATCGAGTTGTAATCTTAAACCCATGGTGCTTTTGATACTTTTGATGCATTATGCTTTTGCTCTATGCCTGATTAAGAGTGTGATATGCTCGATATTTGTTATGCTCGATCCTCATGAGCTCGTGAAAATCTTCAAATCGAGGGCCGATACTCATGAAAAGTTTCAAAACTATACGATTGGGCTCGAATTTTATGCATTATTTTGCATGCTCAATACCATCAAGCACCATATTTCATCATGCATTTCAAAATCCTCATATTATATGTCAAATGCGTATGAATTAAAAGATATAGGGGAGATCTCCATGATTCAATTCTTCAAATGTGCATTGCCTCAAAAGCAAATTCCTCACTATGCACATCTTCGGGGAGTTCTTCTATATCTTGCAATCAAAATCCTCATTATCAGTATTTACACTTCATATATTTATCCTCGCTGAAAACTTAACCTATGTTGTCATCAATCACCAAAAGGGGAGATTGTAAGTGCATCTAGTGCCCCTAGTGATTTTGGTGTATTGAAGACTTATAGGTTAAGTAACTAATGCGCTTGTGAGGGTACACAGTGCTATAAGTCTATGAGGAGTTTGATAATTACAGAGAAAGTCGACTTCAAAATGAAGTTCTTCAACTCAAGACTTTGATATTCAAGACTTTCTCAAGACTTTGAAAGTGAAGAAATTGATGTGATCCTCAAGACTTGGTATTCGCTGAGGAACATGAAGCGTGAAGACTTTTGTTTTCGTAGTTTCATTTTTCTTTCTTGAGTCATAGGAAACACCGTATCGTTAAAGGGGTCGAGGAAATACTAAGGAAAATTTCCATTTGATGCTCAACTCAAAATCCTACACCTACCAAACCCTTCGAGTGAAGCTTTGAAATCTCATACAACATTTCTTCAAAGGATGTAGACGGCTTTTCCGTCACGAGGAATTTGTTCGACCGAGGAGTTAGGAATTCGCAGCGTAATTGCCTACACAGTGAGGAACATGATAGCCCCGAGGAATTTGATGTTCAAATTTCCGACATGATGTGTCAGCTACCATGTCCCAAATATCTTATCCACCTAACGGTCATATCATTGAAGGGCATTTATGTCTTATCATGTTGGGCTGCTCCTAGGCTATAAATAGCCGCCTCACAACCACTAGTTGGTTGGCTGCCCAAGAGAACTTGACACTTGTCATTTGAGAGCAACCCATCCTCCGAGGAATTTGAGCGAAAATCATCAAGTGAGGAAAACCCAAAAGTGAGGAAAACCCAAAACCAAACCCCAACAAACCCAAAGTGATTGAGCATCATCAAGAAATTGATCCCGCTGGATCCGACGCTTTTACCTTTGAAGACTGTGCTTCTTCCAGACGTGTTAGGCGCACGGTCTAGAGCATCCAAGAGGAATTGTGGATTGCCGAGTGACCAAGTATGTGAAGGTTTGAAGTCGTCAAGACTTACCACGAGTGATTGGACGAGGTCTGCGGACCTTAGTTCAAGGAGAATACGGTGAGGACTTGGTGTCCCGAGCTGCGTGTCAAGGACTAGGTGTCCGGATCGTGTCCTCGAGTTTAAATACTCACGCCCAACCAGACGCATAACCGAGACAAGCTTGAACTGGTCTACCAAATCATTGTCTTCACCAACCTAATCGGTTCTATTTCCTAACCCTTTCATTTCTCATTACTATGTTGAGTGTTTGTCATATCGTGTTTGAAGACTTTGACTAAAGACTTCTCAATTTCCTCGCCAATTTCTTCACTTTGTCTTCATCTTGTGTTATCCTCGTGATTACGCTTTCAGACTGTGATTGTCTTCATTTCATCATGATGACTATGCTTGTAATATGTTATGCTTACTTCGAGTACTTATTCCGCATAGTATTTTTCGCAAGGAATTTCTCACCGCAAATTCTCAAGAAGAATTCATAAAATCGCCTATTCACCCCCTCTAGTCAATATAACGCACTTTCGTGTCGCTCGCCATGAGGCTTGTGGCCACCGTGAAGGCGCGACAAACTGATGGCATAGATCTCGCCCAAGAGGATATGGAGTGTCCGCAAGTGCATGAGCCAAGATCCGACATTGGCTTGAGCACCGCGGAAGTAGTTGGCGAGATCTTGTCGCCTCGCCCTCGCAGCTTGCACCGCGATGTGTAGATGCGAGAACTCCGACGATGCGCTTCGCCATCGATTTCTCTCGCACGCCGCTTGAAATTTTTCTTGTCGGGCCATCGACTTGCCGCAGCTCACGAAGTGAACGCAGGCAACTTGCGGACGGCAAGTCACCGTTCTTGGCGCTTGCATGTCGACAAGAGGCCGCCATACGGTCGATTGACATCGCTCTTCGCGCCGATGCGAGTTCGAAGGCCTTCTTTGCCGCTCTCGAAGAACTTGGCGCTGGTCGCGACGAGCTCAGGATCCGACGACGCGGTGGAGTCGCTTCGAGGTGGATCCAATGAGTCGGCGATCTTGGCCTTCGGATGGAGAGTGCATGGTGGTTGCACCTCGCAGGTCTCTGCCGCCACCGCTCTGCTCTTTGTCGCCCCGCCGCCGCCGATGTGCTTGGTTGCCGGAGTGTCGCTGTTGGCAAAGCTTAGAGACTCGATGGTGGCCTCCATTCGCCGGCCTTGTCTCCTGCTGAGGGTAGTCCAGAGCAGTGGCTCCGCCAAAGCTTCGCTGAGTGGTGG
>JAHIAM010009604.1:0-12330 GCA_021605205.1 Aegilops longissima | reverse complement strand
GGCCAAGCCCATGGGTGAGCTGCCGCTAAGCCTCGCCCCGCGCGATATTTACTATTGAACGCTCACTCATTTTTTTTTTCAAAAATGACTAAGTCCCCGAATATGTGATATTTTGTGCCATTTTCATCGCATCGTAACTCTGTGCATGTAGCTCCGTTTTGCGCGTGTAATATGTCAAAATGTTCGTCTCGAAGAGTAGATCATTTCATCTCATTGCATCATTCTCATTTGAGCTCATCTTGATGCCCGAAATGCTGTTGGAAGTGTGCTATGTGATGTTAGTTTCTGATTTTTATCAGAACTTGCACTTTTGTCATTTTTGCCATGATTGATGTGTGCATCCTATGGACTTGAGTCCTACATGTGTTTTGTAATATGCCATGTCTTCTTTCCAGTGGTGCATACCATGTATTTTTGTGATCTATGTGGTGACTAGCACAAGCATGCAAACTAGGTGTCTTGATGTTGCTGATTTCAGCCCTGTTTAGCTGTTATTTTGATGCCATGTTAACTTGATGCTACAGAGAGATCCATGCATATTTTGTGATACTTCAGTAAGGATGTTTTGTAAAGCATGTCTTGCTCTATCCATCCATGCACTTGTTTGCAATTTTGGAGTAGTCTAGCTTGAGTCAATCGAGCTCTACTTTTGCTATCAAATGTTTCCTGGCAGATTGTATACATGTTATTCAATTTTGCCAAGGTTGTTGTGGTTGATCCATGTATGCTATTTTATTGTTCTTGCCATGTATGTCTTCTAGGCCATGTCTTCTTGATGTATGTATGCTTAGTTTTTCATATAAGGCTCTGTAGTGAGTGCATCGAGCTTGTAAACATGCCTACTTGTTATCAGTTTTTGACATGCCATGTTGCTGAATCTGTTAACGAAACTTTCAATATTGACATGGGTGTTACTATATTTTCTGATCCTTTTTGGCTTATGGTCACTAAAGGACTTTTGTTCTATGCTTTGAGTAGATTCATGCCATACCTTTGTTTGCCATGATAAGTCCCTGTAACGTGTTGTTTCATAGCTCTAAACATTGCAACCTGATGTTATTTTCTGCAAAGTCTGAAACTGTTATTAGTTGCAATCTTGCCATGTGTTTTTGAGCATGTTCTAGTTGTTTCTGGAGATAGTTCAGTGCTCATGTTTTGTCATGATTTACATGTACATCATGCCCATGCCTTTTGTTTTCATATTGAGGTGCTGTAGCATATTGTTTTGATGCTTGCAATATGCCTAGTTGCTGTTTTGGACAGCTTGTCCTTTAAACTTGTATAGGGTGTATGTGTTGAACCGTTGCTCCGATTTGAGTGTGCTCTATATGAAACTTGCTTGATTTTGCATGTAGTTTCATATTATCATGTTGCATCCTTGTTTTGAGGTGTTTTGCTTGATGTTTGTATGCATTTTGCATCAATGCCATGCTTATCTTGTTTTGCTCATATCTTCTAGGCGTAGTCTCGAATCTAATGAACTTTATATGTAACTTGACTAGAATTTTGTGTAGATCATCGTGGTGCATATTAAATTGCTGTTTAACAACTTGAACATAAGGTTTAATCAGATCTGGACCAATTTCGAAATTTGCATATGAGGACTTACCGGAATTGTTATATGTTGTTTCCGGCCTCATTTAAACTTGCTTTGATGTGTTGTTCTTGTTTGCATCATCTCTTGCCATGAGTAGCCTCATCCTAGATTTGTCATGCATCATGCTTGTTTGTGCATCATGTCTTGTTCATGTGTGGTGTGTTTACTATGTTGTGTGCTTCTTCTTGTTAGTTCCTGTTTCGTTGCGATCGTGAGGATTCGTTCGACTACGCTTGGTTCGGCTTCTTCCGTTCATCTTCTTCATGGACTCGTTCTTCTTCCTTGCGGGATTTCAGGCAAGATGACCGCTACCCTGGATCTCACTACTATCATTGCTATGCTAGTTGCTTCGTTCTTTCGCTATGCTGCGCTACCTATTACTTGTTTATCAAGCCATCCCAATTGCCATGTCAGCCTCTAACCTTTTACACCCTTCCTAGCAAACCGTTGTTTGGCTATGTTACCGCTTTGCTCAGCCCCTCTTATAGCGTTGTTAGTTGCAGGTGAAGATGAAGTTTGCTCCTTGTTGGAACATGGAGATGTTGTTCCTTCCCGGAACATGTTTACTTGTTGGGATATCACAATATATCTTATTTAATTAATGCATCTATATACTTGGTAAAGGGTGGAAGGCTCGGCCTTATGCCTGGTGTTTTGTTCCACTCTTGCCGCCCTAGTTTCCGTCATATCGGTATTATGTTCCCGGATTGTGCGTCCCTAACGCGGTCGGGTGATTTATGGGACCCCTTGACAGTTCGCTTTGAATAAGACTTTTCCAAAGAAGGCCCAACATTGGTTTTACCATTTGCCTCACCTATTACCTTTTTCCCTTGGGAGTCGCGCTCTCAAGGGTCATCTTCATTTTAGCCCCCGGGCCAATGCTTGTTTAAGTGTTGGTCCAAACTAGAAACCCTTGCGCGCGCCACCTCGGGAAACTTGAGGGCTGGTTTTAGTTGTACGGACTGCTCATCCGGTCGTGGCACAGGGACGAGATCTGCGCGGCTACTACTGTGGTGTCAGACGCCGGAGGTCTTGCTGGTCTTGTTTTATTGCTGTGAAATGTCTTGTAGCCGGATTCCGAGACTGATCGGGCTTCCCGGAGAAGGAATATCCTTCGTTGATCGCGAGAGCTTATCATGGGCTAAGTTGGGACACCCTGCAGGGTTTTGAACTTTCAAAGCCGTGCCAGCGGTTATGTGGCAGATGGGAATTTGTTAATGTCCGGTTGTAGAAAACCGAAGTTGATCTTAATTAAAATACACCAACCGTAAAGCGAATCGTGAGTGTCTCTTTTGGGGTTGATCGAGAGGAGAACACAGTTTCGGGTTATGTCGGACGTAAGTAGGAGTTCGTGATCACTTCTTGATCATTACTAGTTGACGACCGCTCCTTTGTTCCTCTTCTCGCTCTCATTTGCGTATGTTAGCCACCATATATGCTTAGTCGCTGCTGCAACCTCACCACTTTACCCTTCCTTTCCTTTAAGCTTTGCTAGTCTTGATACCCATGGTAATGGGATTGCTTGAGTCCTCGTGGCTCACAGATTACTACACCACCGATTGCAGTGTACAGGTTTCGCGATGATCATGGCGCGAGAGCGATGTTTGCTTGTGTTGGAGTTCTTCTTACGCTTCTTCTTCGATCGGGGATAGGTTCGAGTCGGCGGCAGCTGGGCTAGCGAGGTGGATGTCGTTTAAGTTTCGTTTATGTTTCGTCCGTAGTCGGATGTTGATCTCTTGTATGATGTTGATGTATTCTTGTGGCACTTGTGCCTTTTGTATGTATCCCCATCTATTATGTAATTGTTGATGTAATGATATCCACCTTGCAAAAGCGTTTCCAATATGCGGTCTATCCTTGGTGGGACCTTGAGTTCCTTTTGGATAGGGTCGCATATTAGGCGTGATGTTGGTATCGAGCCTCGACCGACCCTAGGAGCCCCTTGTTTGATCGTGTAGTTTGGCGTTGTGGAGTCTAGAAGAAAACTATTTTGGAGTCTAGTTATATCGAGAGTAGGAATTCTTTTACTCCTCCGCCCTTCGCCTCTCTGGTCAGAATCTTGGCGTAGGTGTTTTGAACTACTCCTCTTCCCCTTCAAATTTTCTTTAGGATCACGCAGTTGGTTTTCCGATCGTTGTTCCTCTGCTCTTTTCATCCGGTGCATCTCTCGTCAAGTCGACTCGAACCTCTTTGACTTTCGCGAGATCAATCCTCGATTCTTCCTCGGCGTCGTTGTTTTCCTTGTCCAAGTGTCCTTGTTTTTCCCACCCGCCTCCCTTCTTCCTCTCGGAACCGAGTCCGTGTCAGTATCCATCCTACTGTATGAAGTCTTTGCCTTCTCTCCTCAATGATTTCAACCGGTGTTGTCTTTTCAAGTTATTCGTCGTTTCCCCCTTCCAAGTTGCTTTTGTTTTCCGCCCTCCACCCTTTTTTCTTCCGGAGTTTGAGCCTGTTTCGACCATCTATCTCATTCGTGCGGAACCTCTTCAGTCTTTCGTAAATTATTTCAACCGGTGAATTCTCGTCTTGTTCGTCATTCTTCATCCCTTTTTCTTTTTCCGGTGGATTCAATTCAAGTTTTTTCGAGTTGATCACATTCTTTTCCTCGCCTCAAGTGTTCTCTTAGCTCGTTCGTCTCTCGCCAGTTTATCCTTCCGGAGTGCTCAAGTCATCTCAGGAGGTTCGTCTGTGTTCCAGTTAATTCGAGGTTGTCACCTCAGTCAAATATTTCATTTGTTCCGGTGCATCATCTATCTCTTCAACAATCCTTTCCGACGGTGTTATCTATTCAGTGGGCCCTAACCCACAGGTCTTTCCCAAGATCTTACCTGACTCTTCTAATTTTTCCGGAGCTATTCTCTAATTATTTTCGGAGTTTGACGTAAGAATGGATTTCATCAGTCAGATGTTTTTCCAAGATCATTTTCAAATCATTTTCATTGTTGGCTCAACCTCTTCGTTTTTCATTCTCCCGGAGTATCCCAGTAATTTTTGTGGTGCTTCCCGTCGATATTTGAAGACCGAAGTAGAGTTTTTCCTCTAAATCTTGTCCATTCTCCCGGAGATTCATGGTGCTAGCTCGATGTGATCCTATCTAATTGTTTCCAGTCGTGCAATTCTTTTCATCCATCCGGAGTATTTCAGGAGTTGTTTTCCGTCTCAATCATCCGGAGGCCATCTTTTCGGAATATTTCTTCGTTCCAAGTTTTCAGCTTCGTTCATCTCAATATTCTTCCGGTGCTTCGTTCAAGTATTCTTATATCAGTTCGCGATCTCTTTGTTCTCTTGCATTTTAATTCCCTCAAGTATCTCTGCGCTTCTCTAATTCTTCCCGATGATTATTTCTTTTCATCAGTCATTTCAATTTTTACGGTTGGTTCGTTCAAGATTCTTTTTCTTTGATTATCACAGTAATCCATTCGTTCTTTTCAATCCTACCGGTGGTTCATGAAGACCTTCTCAAGTTTGCGATATGTCATTTCTCAATTTGTTTTTCAAGAAGAATAAGTAGTATGCAAAAATCCATTGATTGTCATCAATTTAATTTGATGAAGGATAAGCATACAATAAATCTTATTCTTATTTCATCCAAGTGAGTAATCTTTTCCTTCGGAGTTTGTTCGTAATGAATAAATTCTACTTCCAAGTGTTTTTCATCTTTTCTTATCCGGAGTTCAGTTTCCTCGACCATTTCGTCGGAACCTCCATCTAAATCATCGCAATGCTCATCTTATTCTTTCGTCCTTCATTCTATCTCATCATCCTTTTGTTACCGGAGTTCTTACGGTGGTTCTTCAGGATTTAATCCATTCTTCAAGAGTTCATCAAGATTTTGTTGGTGGAATTCAAGTATCTTTTCTTCTTGCATCTCTAAGTGTAATTAGTTCTCCGTATTCTTTTGAAGTGGAGTTTTGCATTTCTTCGTTCTTCTCAGCTATTCAATCATATCCGTTTGCGGCTGGTTATCACCTTATAATTTTGAGATGTTTTCCATAAGTCCACAACAATCTTATTCTTTCGTTGTTGATTTTCTCAACAACTCCGTTCAATCCTTCCTTCTAAGTTCTTTTCATTCCATTCTTTCAATTCTTCCGGAGGCATTGTGTTGTTCCTCTCGTCAACTATCGTTCCATTTTGTCGAACTCAGTTCCAACTCCTTCCATGTTCAACCGGTGTGCTGCCTAAATCCTTTCAGTCTTATCCGTTTCTTTTCTCATTCTAACCACTCCGGTTAGAACGAGTGGTTTCATAGTCTATCTGATTCCATGAGATTTTGATTCTCGTCATTCTCGTCGCTTCTCTCTTCTTCTCGTGTGCTCTCGATTCTTTGCTTCTTCTCTTGAGTTCTTGTTTCGCCTCATCCCCTTTTCCCCTCCGTCTTGGTCCTAAGATCTCGGGACGAGATCTCTTGTTAGTGGAGGAGTGTTGTAACGCCCCAGATTCGATGCGCCAGGTGTCATTCAGTTATTCGCTGTCTTTGCCATGTCATCATCTGCATTTCATATCATGTCATCATGTGCATCGCATTTGCATACGTGTTCGTCTCATGCATCCGAGCATTTTTCCCGTTGTCCGTTTTGCAATCCGGCACTCCTATGTCTCCGGCGCCCCTTTTACCTCTTTTTCAGCGGTGTTAAACGGTCTCGAATGGACCGAGGTTTGTCAAGCGGCCTTGGTATAGCACCGTGAGACCGCTGTCAAGTTTCACGCATTGGAGCTCGTTTGATAGCCCAATCGTTAAATTTTATAGCGGCATCGTTGCGGTATTCTCGCCGGACGTTTGGTCTCCTAACAGTCCCGGCCTCACTTCTCCCCTCTCTTCTCCTTGAGGCCTTCTAGACGGTCACTTGCAGCCCACCTAGGCCAACCCACCTCTCCTCGCGTCCGGAACCGTCCGATCACGATCGGAGGGTTCAAAACCCCTGACCAAATCCTAGCTAAAATGCTATAAATGGACACCCCGTCCATTTTCGGCTAAACCTACCCTAGCCTCCTCCCTAACCTCCTGCCGTAGCCTCCTAGCCCTCCTCCTCGGTTTCGCGCCCGACCACAGCCCGCCGCCACTTGGCGCGGCCGCCAATCGCCGCGCCGCCACACTGAGACCAGCGCGCCTGCCAGGGGCCGATGGAAAGCCGCCGTCGCCCTGCCTCCTCCTCCTCCTCAGGGGCCCGGAGCCCATCGCAGCCCGCCCTGGCGCCGAACGGGCCTCGCCAGCCCGCCAGCCCAGCGTTGCCGCCACGCAGCGCTCCCTCGTCCCGAGCCACGAGGATCGGCCGCCCCGATCTGCTCGTCGCCCGGCGATCACGCTGCCGTCTCCCGCTAACGAGCCTCATCGCCGAGCACCAGCGCGCCGCCAGTCGCGCCACCGCCCGTCCCTCCTTCTCCTCCCTCTCCGTCTCTCTCGGTGCCTCTCTCTCTTCCCGCAGGTCACCACTGCCATGGCGGCGTCCGGAGCTCCTCGTCGCCCGACCTTCGCGAGCCGCCGCCGCCCGTCATCGCCGGATCTGGCGCCCCTCGCCGGACCCGCCCACCCGGCTTGCCGGCGAACCTCCTCGCCGGAGTTCGACCCGATGCCGCCGCCGTCCGTTCCGCCGCCGCCGCGCCTTGCGGATCGAGAGGAGCTCGATCCGCCGTCGCGCCCGCTGACCGATCGTGGGCCACGGCCCGATCGCCCGGCCCGGCCACTGCTCGGCGGCCTCCCCATCCCATGCGGCCACGCCCAGCTCAGCGGCCCCTTTCACGAACTGGGCCAAGCCCATGGGTGAGCTGCCGCTAAGCCTCGCCCAGCGATATTTACTATTGAGCGCTCACTCATTTTTTTTCCAAAATGACTAAGTCCCCGAATATGTGATATTTTGTGCCATTTTCATCGTGATCGTAACTCTGTGCATGTAGCTCCGCTTTGCGTGTAATATGTCAAAATGTTCGTCTCGAAGGTAGATCATTTCATCTCATTGCATCATTCTCATTTGAGCTCATCTTGATGCCCGAAATGCTGTTGGAAGAGTGCTATGTGATGTTAGTTTCTGATTTTTATCGAACTTGCACTTTGTCATTTTGCCATGATTGATGTGTGCATCCTATGGACTTGAGTCCTACATGTGTTTTGTAATATGCCATGTCTTCTTTCCAGTGGTGCATACCATGTATTTTTGTGATCTATGTGGTGACTAGCACAAGCATGCAAACTAGGTGTCTTGATGTTGCTGATTTCAGCCACTGTTTATTTATTATTTTGATGCCATGTTAACTTGATGCTACAGAGAAATCCATGCATATTTTGTGATACTTCAGTAAGGATGTTTTGTAAAGCATGTCTTGCTCTATCCATCCATGCCCTTGTTTGCAATTTTTGAGTAGTCTAGCTTGAGTCAATCGAGCTCTACTTTTGCTATCAAATGTTTCCTGGCAGATTGTATACATGTTATTCAATTTTGCCAAGGTTGTTGTGGTTGATCCATGTATGCTATGTTATTGTTCTTGCCATGTATGTATTCTAGGCCATGTCTTATTGATGTATGTATGCTTAGTTTTTCATATAAGGCTCTGTAGTGAGTGCATCGAGCTTGTAAACATGCCTACTTGTTATCAGTTTTGACATGCCATGTTGCTGAATCATTAACTAAACTTTCAATATTGACATGGGTGTTACTATATTTTCTGATCCTTTTTGGCTTATGGTCACTAAAGGACTTTTGTTCTATGCTTTGAGTAGATTCATGCCTTGCCTTTGTTTGCCATGATAAGTCCCTGTAACATGTTGTTTCATAGCTCTAAACATTGCAACCTGATGTTATTTTCTGCAAAGTCTGAAACTGTTATTAGTTGCAATCTTGCCATGTGTTTTTGAGCATGTTCTAGTTGTTTCTGGAGATAGTTCAGTGCTCATGTTTTGTCATGCTTTACATGTACATCATGCCCATGCCTTTTGTTTTCATATTGAGGTGCTGTAGCATATTGTTTTGATGCTTGCAATATGCCTAGTTGCTGTTTTGGACAGCTTGTCCTTTAAACTTGTATAGGGTGTATGTGTTGAACCGTTGCTCCGATTTGAGTGTGCTCTATATGAAACTTGCTTGATTTTGCATGTAGTTTCATATTATCATGTTGCATCCTTGTTTTGAGGTGTTTTGCTTGATGTTTGTATGCATTTTGCATCAATGCCATGCTTATCTTGTTTTGCTCATATCTTCTAGGCCGTAGCTCCGAATCTAATGAACTTTATATGTAACTTGACTAGAATTTCGTGTAGATCATCGTGGTGCATATTAAATTGCTGTTTAACAACTTGAACATAAGGTTTAATCAGATCTGGACCAATTTCGAAATTTGCATACGAGGACTTACCGGAATTGTTATATGTTGTTTCCGGCCTCATTTAAACTTGCTTTGATGTGTTGTTCTTGTTTGCATCATCTCTTGCCATGAGTAGCCTCATCCTAGATTTGTCATGCATCATGCTTGTTTGTGCATCATGTCTTGTTCATGTGTGGTGTGTTTACTATGTTGTGTGCTTCTTCTTGTTAGTTCCTGTTTCGTTGCGATCGTGAGGATTCGTTCGACTACGCTTGGTTCGGCTTCTTCCGTTCGTCTTCTTCATGGACTCGTTCTTCTTCCTTGCGGGATTTCAGGCAAGATGACCGCTACCCTGGATCTCACTAGTATCATTGCTATGCTAGTTGCTTCGTTCTTCGCTATGTTGCGCTACCTATTACACTGCTTATCAAGCCATCCCAATTGCCATGTCGACCTCTAACCTTTTACACCCTTCCTAGCAAACCGTTGTTTGGCTATGTTACCACTTTGCTCAGCCCCTCTTATAGCGTTGTTAGTTGCAGGTGAAGATGAAGTTTGCTCCTTGTTGGAACATGGAGATGTTGTTCCTTCCCTAACATGTTTACTTGTTGGGATATCACAATATATCTTATTTAATTAATGCATCTATATACTTGGTAAAGGGTGGAAGGCTCGGCCTTATGCCTGTGTTTTGTTCCACTCTTGCCGCCTAGTTTCCGTCATATCGGTATTATGTTCCCGGATTGTGCGTCCCTAACGCGGTCGGGTGATTTATGGGACCCCCTTGACAGTTCGCTTTGAATAAGACTTTCCAGCAAGGCCCAACATTGGTTTTACCATTTGCCTCACCTATTACCTTTTTCCCTTGGGAGTCGCGCTCTCAAGGGTCATCTTCATTTTAGCCCCCCCGGGCCAATGCTTGTCTAAGTGTTGGTCCAAACTAGAGCCCTTTGCAGCGCCACCTCGGGGAAACTTGAGGGCTGGTTTTAGTTGTATGGACTGCTCATCCGGTCGTGGCACGGGACGAGATCTGCACGCTACTACTGTGGTGTCGTCGACGCAGGAGGTCTTCTGGTCTTGTTTTATTGTCTGTGAAATGTCTTGTAGCAGGATTCCGAGATCGATCGGGCTTCCCGGAGAAGGAATATCCTTCGTTGATCGCGAGAGCTTATCATGGGCTAAGTTGGGACACCCTGCAGGTTTTGAACTTTCAAAGCCGTGCCGCGGTTATGTGGCGATGGGAATTTGTTAATGTCCGTTGTAGAAAACCGAAGTTGATCTTAATTAAAATACACCAACTGTATGCGTAATCGTGAGTGTCTCTTTTCGGGGTTGATCGAGAGGAGAACACGGTTTCGGGTTATGTCGGCGTAAGTAGGAGTTCGTGATCACTTCTTGATCATTACTAGTTGACGACCGCTCCTTTGTTCCTCTTCTCGCCTCATTTGCGTATGTTAGCCACCATATATGCTTAGTCGCTGCTGCAACCTCACCACTTTACCCCTTCCTTTCCCTTTAAGCTTTGCTAGTCTTGATACCCATGGTAATGGGATTGCTTTGAGTCCTCGTGGCTCACAGATTACTACACCACCGATTGCAGGTACAGGTTTCGCGATGATCATGACGCGAGAGCGATGTTTGCTTGTGTTGGAGTTCTTCTTCCGCTTCTTCTTGATCGGGGATAGGTTCGGTCGGCAGCTGGGCTAGCAGGGTGGATGTCGTTTAAGTTTCTATTTATGTTTCGTCCGTAGTCGGATGCTGATCTCTTGTATGATGTTGATGTATTCTTGTGGCACTTGTGCCTTTTGTATGTATCCCCATCTATTATGTAACTGTTGATGTAATGATATCCACCTTGCAAAAGCGTTTCCAATATGCGGGTCTATCCTTGGTGGGACCTTCGAGTTCCTTTTGGATAGGGTCGCATATTGGGCGTGAAAGGAGGGAGTTTTCCGTTGTAATTTCAGAATAGCAAGGCACGGATGAGATGGAGGGAGTTGTCGGAGCACAATGAGACAAAGATATATCTTAAATATTTTGGGCTAACAAGGGGTTTGAAGAGGCGGAGTTTCAAGAGACGATAGACTCGAGACGCTTAGCTTCAATTTTGGCATAACAAGGCGCTGCTTGAAATTTCGAAGAACAAGCTTAACGGTACCAAAAAAGACAATTTGCACCTCAACACGCACAACACACACACAAACACCATTTAGACTAGAGTAAGGTACATGTGCATTGCACGATGAGATTTGGCAACCAAATTAAGAATAAATATGTCGGTAGACAAAAAGAGGGGTACACTTTTGTACCCCTATAACGTGCACGAGCAGCCTGAGCCGCTGGGCACCACCGACCGAAAGCAAGGCAAGGGAGGTGAGCCAAGGTAAGGCAAGCTCGAAAGGAGTAGAACGACGCCAAGACCAAGACCACAAAGAGCAAAGGGCACGGCGGACTCCCAAGCAACATCCTTGTCGGTAGGCGGTTTTAGCAAACCTGGCAAGACCTTGCCTGGCAGCTCGCCCCACACCCACGGAGCGAGTCACCCTTGAGTTCACTGCCCCATGGGGCAAGGATTCGAGACATCCCCTGGTGGCATGCGATCTTGTGAAGACATTCAAGACCAGATACACACTATAAAGATGACGCACCTTGGCGGATCCCAGCCAAGGAGGACCACAAGGCCCCAAGGAAGAGCCTTGCCGGGATGACAGCAGCGCCACGGCAAGACCCTTTGTCGGGCCTCGCAAGGCCCTTGCTGGACACTGGAGGCCACCATCGGCCCACGCCAATGAAACCTCCACCACTGTCTCGCATGGCTGCCACCCAACCTGGGCAGGCGCCATGGGCGAGCGGATCTTCGGGAGACCCACAACTACACCACCTCACCTGCCGCTCGCCTACTTGGCACCTGGCACCACAGGCTGCGGTCGACACGAGAGGGAGCGGCGACGGATGAGGCAGGGCTCTCCCGCCCTCGATAAAGCAAGGATTATTTAAGCGAGGCGATAATGCGCTTGTCATGTAATGCGAGGGATAAACTCGATCATCAGAGCTTCTTTCCACCTCCTGTGCCATCGTGGCAACCCCTTTCCCTATAAAAGGAGGCCCAAGGCTACTCAGGAGGAGGATTCGCTTTTGAGATCCTCACGCCCATAGCTAGTTCAAGAACACAGATAAACAAACCACCAAAGCAGGAGTAGGGTTTACCCATCCTCGCGTCTAACCTCGGATAAAGGAATCACGGTTAACTGCTTGATCCGCTTTTCTCACAACCCTCCGCTCCAGAACCGTAGTAGGGATTCTTGTGATCCCATAGGCGCTGTCAGACCGAAAATACCACATTATAGCATGCAAGCTTTGAGTCATATATGCATGATATAGATGTTCGCAATTTTATAGTTCATTTCATTCAAAATCATTAGTTTTTATAAGAAAGC
>JAHIAM010009603.1:0-11143 GCA_021605205.1 Aegilops longissima | reverse complement strand
GGGCCCAACTTATGCCGCCTGCAATCATCACCGGGGCAGATTCCTCGTACCCATGTTGGCCTGTTCAGACGACCGAAGACGGCGGATTACCGTCGGCGGGAGTACCAAGACGGCAGAGCACCTTCAAAGACGGACCCGATGGAGTCGGCCTCGAAGCCGGGCCGCTCTCCCCGGATCCACGCGCCATTAACCGCATAAGATAGGAATGGCAAAGGATCGCCGCCAGCGGCGGCATCATGCTTATAACCTCACGACTAAGCTCGATCATTAGAAGCACGACTACAGTGATCTGCAGCGGCAAGACCGCCAGGCGACAAGGGCTGTCGGCCCCATGTTGGCAGCGCGGGCCCGCTTAGTCGCGGGCCCGTGAGCCGCGGAGAAGACGGCGACTTAGAGATCGACGACTTGGGCCCACGCCAGCCGGATTACTATTGTACTCCCGGGGTAGGCCTATATAAACCCCTGGGCACCCATGCAAAGGGTTGAAGCTAGTAGCTTTAGAGACACATAGAGGGAGAGAAGAGCAAGCAAGCCCTTCTCCTTCCTCACCCCAACAGCTCAAGGAGCCTCTTGTACCCGCTTTGTCATAGTGACCATGCGGAGACCCCACGAGCAGCAAGAGGGTGTTATCTCCTGAGAGCCCTAAGTTGGGTAAGATTCGCCAGGCATGTTCGCTTTATCCTGCTTCTGTGCACCAGCGACGCTCTACTCGCCTCCATGATAAGCCATCCTTGGCATATGTCGCACCCAACCCCGACATTTGGCGCCCACCGTGGGGCCCGTGCACCGCCGTCGAGACCTGTTCGACGGAACCTCTTCCTCCTCGGGCGAAGAGCCATCCCGCACGCCATATGGAGTTTGCGCCGACGCTGCATGGCGCTGAGATCGCTTCAGCGCAAGTTGCTCACAACTTGTCGGCGAGGTTCGCTTCGACGAGCCTCGATCCGACGCAGTACAGACGGCCCCGGAAGCCTCGCTGGCCTCCTCGAAAGAGCTTCACGCCGACGGGCGAGCCCGCCACGACTGGAGTCCGAGGGCTCCACCGACCGATGCTGGTCGACTTCGACACCGCCGCCGACGCGCTCCCCACTAACGGTGGTCTATGACGAGCCTTCCTCGCGCCAGAGCGCGGGAGCACCGCCATCAAGTACTCGCTATCATTATGGCGAAGCCTGCCGCGCTGGGGCTCGTGACCTCTCGACACTGTTCGCAACGCCGACCGCCCATTCCGGAGGACGCCGATGCCGAACGCTGAGGCGCGCCGCTTTCAGCCTCGAGGGCGCATGGCGGCAAGCATGAGACGCTTGTCGGAAGCCTATCACAGATGGATCGCGCCGGCGCTCGCCGCTCCGACCGGGCCTAGCCGCTTAGGCGCGGTCCGACAGCGCGCGCCTCGCCAGTTTGTTTGGGGCCGCCGCTTCGGTACGCCACGCCAGCGAGAAATTCGCGTTGCTGCGGGCGGCGGAAGAGCTGGATAACTTTGAGGGCGAGGAGCGCTACCGATGACGGAGCGAAGCTCCAGTAGCTCGACGCTGCCGCCACAGAAGACGGTTGCTGCCGCACGGAGGCGCTTACACCGAGACCCGCGATTTGCCTCCCCGCCGAGATCAAGCGCGACGCCTCGACGCCGACGGCGGCGCCCGCGAAGAAGGAACCAGATCCGCCGCACCATAGCCGGACTCACATCTCCATCGAACGCGACGAAGACGGCCGCCAGTGGCGGTAGAGCGGCGACGACTATCAGCCTCCGCCTCAAGAGAAAGGCGAAGTCTCCGCCACCCGCCGAAAGCACTCGACTCGGCGACCGCTTTGCCGCCGAGAGGGAGTCGGCGAGAACGACGCCGCCACCGGATCGAGCGATTTCACCGATCCCTGGTGCTAGAAGAAGAAGATGAGTTGGGCCCCTTGTTTCGACTCTGATCCGCGACGAGCCCTTCCCGAGGATTCACACTCCCGAGACACGCCTAAATACACCGCCCGGAAGCCGAGGACTGGCCGGTGGACTACTCCACGCCGCAAGATAGCGAACGGCAACAAGCGCTGCGTAAAGTATCTTCCCTCATGCCTGTGGCACGGCCCGACATGGTTGAACAGCTTGAAGCCCCGCAGCATCAACGGCTGGGTCGACTTCACCGAGGCCTTCGTCCGCAACTTCACGAGCACATACAAGCGACCTCCCAAGCCTCGCTACTGTCCCAGCGCATAAGGCCCCAACGAGTCCACTCGCGACTACCTCACGCTAGCGAAGCCCGAACTCCTTTGAAGGAGTGCGCGAGGTGCAATCGAGTATTTCACCGCCGTGCGAGAAGGCACCTCCTCAAACACAAGCCTTTTGCGACGAGCCGAGACCTCGACGAGCTGCTAGTCATAGCAGCATAACACGCCATCGCCGACCTCCATGAAGGCGGAGATCAGTCGCGCGACCGCAAAGTAGCTCCTCATGCTCCCAGAACTCCAGCCGCGATGCCGCCGCGATAGCAGCAGCGTATGATCACAAGCGCTAGGCCCCGCAGCCGCTTCAACAAAGCCAGGTGGCGACGTCGGGCGACAGCGTTAGCCGTAGGGCAGCCTCGCCAGTGGCGTAATGCGGCAAGTCCAATCGTTGCCGCCTTCTACGAAGACTCTCGACGGACTTAAGTTCCACAGCGGCCGAAGTCCGCCAAATCACACCACCCGGAAGTGCCACCGCTCACCAGATCACCAGGAGACGGCCTAATTCTTCCTCCTGTCGGCCGCAGCCACCGCCCACCATCGCTTCTAACAGCCGCATTGTCCGCTACCGGCTGCAAAGATAAGACGAGACACTACTCAAGAGTACTCGGCGCTTATGTCGCGGTTTACAAGCATGGTCGATGATCGCGGCAGCAGCGGCAAAGCAAAGAAGCAGAGGTGAATGTCAGGCGGCCAGACGCCCTGACCCGCATGCACCGTCCGAGAAGCCCATCACCGAGTCGGCCGGATCACCCGCAGGTGATGCCGAATCCGGGATCCTACGCCTCGTCTTGGGAGCCACCCTTGCTACATTTGATAGAGTAGCTGCTCGCTTCGCGAAAGTACTCGACAGGCGGAGGCAAAAGTATCAACATCTTGTACAAGGATACGGCGAAGCCGTTAGAATCAAGTGAGGCAGCTTCAAAGATAGTCGGATCAGGTTCCACTGAATCATTCCGCCTTTCCCGCCACCCGATTGGCAAGATTCTCGATAGACGCCCTCTTTGGGGACAAGCGATCACTTTCGCGAGAGCCGCCTGGTTCAAGCGGTGGACCTTGAGAGCCCCTACACATGCCTTTGCTCGGGCCGACCTGCTTGGGCCAAGTTCATGCTGCGTCCCCACCACGCCTCACTCAAGATGAAGATGCCGAGTTCCAAGGGGATCTCTGACCATAGCGGGCCATCACAGTAAAGTCGTCTCGCCCCAGGTGAGGCCGAAAGCAGCCGGCCAACCGAGTCCCTCGTGATCGTAGGCTGAGAAGTTAAGCCTTCGGATCGGTTAGGCGATGGCCGGCGAAGCAGCCAGAGATATCGTCCGACCCAAGGAGTCGTAAGGTGAGGGCTCGCTCAAGCCGCCAAAGAGACCAAGAAGATACCTTTGGACCCGGAGCACCCGGAGAAGTACGCCATTATAGGTGCTGAACCTCGACAAAGAACAGGAAGGCGAAGCTGGCTGATTTCTCCATGAGAATCGACATCTTCGTGATGAGTCCCCTGGCGATGTGCCAGTGTACCGACGGATTTCGCCGGACAAGTGTTATGTCCGACCGGTGAAGTCCGCCAGCATTTCTTTGCGCCGCTCCGTAAGAAAAAGAAGAGTTGTTGAGAAGAGATAGCCCGCTTTTGCCACACCGTTTTATCATAAGTTTTTTTTCCGTAATCGGTTGGCTAACCCACCTCCGGTACTAAAAAAGAACAAGGGCATGGATGTATCGACCACACAAGCCTCAACAAAGCCTGCCCTAAGGACCCGCTCACTTACCCAGATTGATCGTGATAGACTCCATACCGGATGGCCGTTGAGCTTTAGATATATTCGGATATCATCGATCGTCAACCCGCGCATAGATTGAAGACCGCTTATCACGCCCATTTGGAGCCTTCACACCGACCATGACGCCTGCTTGAGAACGCTGCGCCACCTTTCAGGGCCAAGGTTTGCGTATGCTTCCTCAAGGGCCTTAGAAACACCCACGCTACGCGGACGGCGGCGGTGAAGACGGAGATGAGGAACGCTGTTGAAGACCCCGCGAGACTTTGAAAACCCGCGTCGATTCGCGATCGTTTCAACCTGCAGAAATGCGCCTTCGAGTATCACCGCCAGCCTCGGCTTCCTCGGTATCCGAACGCCGCATAGAGTGCAACCGGAAGATCAAGGCATTGAAAGAATGGAAGTGCCCTCACCGATCCGGATGTGCGGTTCACCGCTGCTCGCCTATCACCGATTCATCACGGCCGGGTGAGAAAGCCCTTCCTCTCAGACAAACTTATGAAGAAGAACGCCTTCTTCTAATGGAACTCCAAGGCGGACGGGCTTTTCTCCGGCTTGAAGAATGCCGGTTACTTTCCAAAGGCTGGCGGGCTCCGAACCAAAGGATCCTTGGCGTTCTGTGATATTGCCGCCACCGCCAGGTAGCCAGCAGTAGTTATTGTGGTTGAACGCGAAGGAGGAGGGTAAGGCGCCACCGTCCAGAGACTGCAGATTACCTGAGCGAGGTAATCGTCGACCTCCGTGCAGAACTACCCCCACTACTGTGAAGTCGTATAGCGGGCGGCACTTTGCCGCCAAGAAGTTGAAGCCTTACTTTCAAGAGCACTCCATCACCGTGGTTTGCACGGCCCCACTCAGCAGAGATCATTGAAGCCGAGATGCTTGAAGCCGAGGCCCTGGCGGGGCCATAGAGTTGGCCTCTACACCATCTTTTTACCAGCCCCGCGACCGCCATCAAGTCACAAGCACCGGCCGATTTCTTCGCCGACAAGCCGAGACTCAAAGATCTCCTCGCCATACTCGACTCCACCCATTGGCGGATGCACTTTGATGGCTCCAAGATGCGACGGGCTTTGGAGCCAGATGGTCCTCACTTCCCCTAAAGGCTTATAAGCTCTGGTACACGCTACCGGCATCCATTTCACGCCTCCAACAATGTCGCCAATCACGAGGCGCCATCCACGGGTTCCGGCTTGTTAAAGAACTCGCATTCGGCCGGATCCTCGCGCTATTGCGACCGATTTGGTGGTCCAACAAATATCCGCGAATCGACGCCAAAGATGCAACATGGTGAAGCTACCGCTTATGGTACAAGAGCTGAGAGGATATTTTGAGGGATGCTAATCTTCCATGTACCAAGAAGCGGATAATGACTAAGCAGATGCTCCGGCAAGAATCAGTTCCACCCGACAGTAATACCATCAAGCGCCGCCTTCCGCTTCTTCTCTCTTGCCATCCACAAACCGTCACCAGAATCGGGACTCCATTTTTGTGCCGGCTCTCCGCAAGAAAGCAGATCCAACCCTTAGCCTCGGCAAGTGCAGTAGACAAGAATCTGTGAAGATGCTTCTCAAGAACGCTGGAATGGTAGCCGGTTGCCCGGGACTTCAATTCCGCCCGGGATCAGCAGCGACCTTTACAAAGCCTCTAGTACTGGCCCGTGGATCGGCTACCGGCCTGTGGATCTCCAACGCAGCAAGCTGCCGCAGACTCCAACCCGCCGCCTCCCTAGCGCCCGCCGCCGCTCAAGTAGCAGATCAAGGTCAAGAAATAGTAAAGACCTCATGGGCCCAGCCCATCTTGAAGTTTTGGTAAGCTTGAGAGCTACTAATCGATGAAACCTTAGCTCGGCAGTGTGCACGCCGAGCGGCATTTCCATACTATAATCATTAGAGAGTCGGTCAGCGAAGGCCACCGTGTTCAACGCTAAGGCCGAATCGTGAGTAAGGCCAAGCTAACTTCGAAGACATTCATATCATGAGCGGTAGTGCATGCACGCCTCCAGAGCACCTCGCCACCAAAGCCGCCCGACACCTGCTTCCTGGGCCGACCGCCTAGAAGAGGCCAAGGAATTAGTTCGAAATGCAAGGTGCTGTGTTCCGGTTTGCCGCTCGGCCGCTTCAGCTGGGCTTAAAGACAATCCCCATCGCCTGCCCTTTGCCGTCTGGGGCCTCGGACATGGTGGGACCATACAAGACGGCACGAGGTGGTTTAACTCACCTACTTGTCGCAGCGGGACAAGTTCACCAAGTGGATAGAAGCCAAACCCATCAAGAAGTTGAATGGTTCTACGGCAGAACTTTCATCGCCGACATCACGACTTGCACGGCGTACTCACACAACATCATCACCGATAACGACACAAATTTCACCAAGGCGCTTCGCCCGCTTTCCGCGACGCAGGCATCCGACCGACTTAGCATCCGCTGCCCATCCGCAGTCAAACGCCAGGTGGAGCGAGCGAACGGCCTCATCTTGTCTCGCATCAAGCCTCGCTCGGTCGAACCATCGAGCGCTCGCCGCCGCTGGCTTTAGGAGTTGCTACCGCCCTCCCGGAGTCTCGCGACGACTCCAAACAAGTCAACTGGCTTCACACCTTCTTCCTCGCTTACGGTGCGAGCCGCCATCCCAACGGATATAGAGTTCGACTTCGCGAGTCACCATGTACACCGAGGAGGAAGCGGAAGAAGCACGCTAAGACGGGCGCCGATCTCTTGAAGAGGGCCGATCACCGCACTCACCGGTCCAAAGATCTACAAAGCAGAGCTCCGCGATACTACAACAAGAAGGTCAAGCCAAGATCATTCTTAGAGGGCGATCTTGTGCTCCGCTGATTCAGCTAACAGCCGCCAGCACAAGCCGCCGCCTTTGGGAAGGACCGCTCATCATTAGTAAGGTGCCGGGCAACGACTTACTACCCGATCGACACTCGAAGCCCCGAAAGCACGCAAGAGGGACGACCGCAAAGACACGAGCGATCATGGAATGCAAATCTCCAAGATTTTACAGCTTGATGCAAGATGTACCACGGCACTTTTTGTGTTTGAAATACCAAGATTGGGCCCCGAGACGAGCCTGGGACCTGCCCCTTTGTTATCTCGATGATAAGAATTATGCCTTTGGGTATGTTACCTTTTTATTATGCTATTTGGCACCGGCTCGACTAGTCGGCCCGGGACTCGCCGCTTTGAGCTATGAAGTGCTTCCTAAGTCCGAAAGTAGCGTGGTGCCCAAGCCGCCTCTCGCGAAACCGCAGCTTGCAGAGCGACGCTTTGGCGCAGGAGGAGGTAGAACGGCGCCCACACGAAAAAAGGGCTAAGGACCCAAAGCATACGATAGTTGAAACCGCCCCACTGCTTTTATGAAACCGACTTTAAGAAGCCGGCTTGGTTTTTTCTACCCAACTTGCTTAAACGACTCTAAATGGCTAAGCACTTGCTCTTTCAAAGTAGCCGAAAGCACTTGATCTAGACGGCATCCAGCAAGAGCGTCTGCCCGATGTGCAAGGCGGCATCTAAGGGAAGGCGGCAAGGGAAAGCCATAAGAGCACTAAGCAAGAAAACATGAAACTAGAACAATATTTACATAAACTTAGGCCCTCGGCCGGATCTTCAATGGTTCGAATACACCCCTGGGTGGAATTAAGCGATTAACAAAGTTCTTCAAAGACTAACAAGCAGATAAAATAAAGCCAACACAGCGCTTAAGAAGCAGCGGATGGGGTTGGAAGGCCGGAGGCGGCGGCGCGAGCGCCGGGCGGCTGGTGGGCAGTCTCAGCTTGATCGCCTTTGGTGGGCTGGCTCTGAGGGGCGCGCTGTCGGAGGCGCAGCCGAGCCGAGGCTGCCGCCGCTCCATCCTCCTCGACGCCCATGCCGCCTCCGCCCTCCGCCTCGCCCTCATCCTCGGTGCTGAGTCGATCACCTCCGCAAGTCTCGCCAGAGTCCGGTTCATCTCGAACCACTCCCGCGGCGCTCCCCACCGCCTTTCAGCCCGCCCGGACGAAGACGCTTAGTGTCCGTAGTCGGCGATCGCCGCCAGACACTCGACGAGGGCACCTCCGCTGCCTGCAGCCCGCCTGGGCTTCGACCGAACGCTGCCAGCCGGTCCAGGTCAAGCCTCGATACCACGCCTTGATTTAACTCGTGGCTCGGCGAGCCCAGCCCGGCCGCGAGCCCTTCCAAGCCTCAAGACGCCAGCCGACTTCCAGCGCCGGGCGGTCCGCTGGAGGCGCAGAACGCATGTCCGCCATGTGGCAGCAATCGCCGGGCCCACACGCGAAGACGGCGCAAGATCCGATGAGTGCCCGCGACGAGCTCAATGCTCAGGAGCTGCTCGCAAGGGTCCGGGCGCATTGGCTGCGATTCGCGCCATCCGCCGCTTCTCGTCCTCAATGGCCTGATTGGACCGCGATGACCAGGAAGAAGTCTGCCAGAAGAAGAAAAAGCAAGTTAGAAAAGACAAGAGCCGGCTTAACCGATAGTCGGCAACCCAAAAGAGAAAGTAAAGCAACTTACCATCAACGATATCTTCGATCTCATGGAAGCCGGAGGTCGATGCGCTTCGGCCGGGTCCAGCGAGCCGCTTCAAACTCGCCAGAGGGCGGCTCTTTCTTCTCCGCTTCAAGGCCGCTTTGAGCAACTCACTGCTTCCGCCAGCCGGGCAAGCAGGTGCTTCTGGGCGAAGCTTGCCGCATTCTCTCTTTGGCGCGCAGGCGGTTTCGCCGTGCTCAGCTGATTCCCGCAGAGCGGCGTTGACTCAAGTGTTGGGGAACGAGTAATTTCAAAATTTTCCACGATCACGCAAGACCATGGTGATGGCATAGCAACGAGAGGGAGAGGTCCGCCCACGCACTGAGACCGAAAGCGAAGCGCTTTATCAACGCGTTGATGTAGTCGACGCCTCCACGATCCGACCGATCCAAGCACCGAACGACGGCACCTCCGAAGTTCTGCACACGCTCAGCTCGATGACGATCCCCGGACCGATCCAGCAAAGTGTCGGGATGAGTTCCACAAGACGACGGCGGCAGGACGATCTTGATGTTCTACGTCACGCAGGCTTCGCCTAAGCACCGCAACAATATGACCGAGGTGGAATATGGTGGAAGGGGCACCGACACGGCTAAGGCAAGATCCGAGATCAACTTGTGTTCTCGGGTGCCCCCTGCCCCCTGAGTATAAAGGATGGAGGAGGAGGAGGCCGCCAAGGCAATAGGTGCGCCAGTGTGGAGTCCTACTAGGATTCCAAGTCCTAGTAGGAGTCCACCAAGAGGGAGGAAGGGAGAAGGAAGTGGAGGAGAAGGAAAGGTGGCGCCCTTTCCCTAGTCCACCGACTAGAGGAGGGGGCGCAGCAGCCCTTGGCCCTTTCTCTCTTCCCACTAAAGCCCATCAAGGCCCATTGCTTCTCCCTGTAACTACCGCACTCCAAAATATCCGAATCATTCGAACCTTTCCAACTCCGAATATAGTCAGTCCAATATATCGATCTTTACGCCTCGACCATTTCGAGACTCGCCATGTCCCCGATCTCATCCGGGACTCAACTCCTTCGGTACATCAAAACTCATAAACTCATAATATAACCGCATCGAAACCTTGTTGCATGGACTTCTACGGGTTCGAGAACTATGTAGACATGACCGAGACACCTCTGGTCAATAACCAATAGCGGACCTGGATGCCCATATTGGCTCCTACATATTCTACGAAGATCTTTATCGGTCGATCAGATAACAACATACGTTGTTCCCTTTGTCATCGGTATATACTTTGCCCGAGATTCGATCGCGATCCAATACCTAGTTCAATCTTCGCATCGCAAGTCTCTTTCTCGCTCCGTAATACATCATCTCACAACTAACACATTTAGTTGCAATGCTTGCAAGGCTTATGGATGTGCATTACCGAGAGGGCCCAGAGATACCTCTCCCAATCGGAGGACAAACCTAATCTCAAATATGCCAACCCAACATATACCTTCGAGACACCTGTAATGTACCTTTATAATCACCCAGCATGCAGGACGCTTGGTAGCACCCAAAGTGTTCTCGGCAAACGGGAGTTGATAATCTCAGTCATAGGAACATGTATATGTCATGAAGAAAAGCACTAGCAACAAACTATACGATCAAGTGCTATGCTAATGGAATGGGTCATGTCAATCGATCATTCAACCAATGATGTGATCCCTGTAATCAAATAACAACTCCTTGTTCATGGTTAGGAAACATAACCATCTTTGATTAACGAGCTAGTCAAGTAGAGGCATACTAGTGACACTGTAGGTTTATGTATTCACACATGTATTATGTTTCCGTTAATACAATTCTAGCATGAATAATAAACATTTATCATGATATAAGGAAATATATAATAACTTTATTATTGCCTCTAGGCATATTTCCTTCAGCCTCCCACTTGCACTAGAGTCAATAATCTAGTTCACATCGCCATGTGATTTAACATCAATAGTTCACATCTATATGTGTTTAACACCCATAGTTCACATCGACATGTGACCAACACCCAAAGGGTTTACTAGAGTCAGTAATCTAGTTCACATCGCTATGTGATTAACACCCAAAGAGTACTAAGGTGTGATCATGTTTTGCTTGTGAGATAATTTTAGTCAACGGTCTCTACATTCGAGCCGTAAGTATTTTGCAAATTTCTATGTCTACAATGCTCGCACGGAGCTACTCTAGCTAATTGCTCCCACTTTCAATATGTATCTAGATTGAGACTCGAGTCATCTAGATTAGTGTTAAAACTTGCATCGACGTAACCTTTACGCATTTAACCTTTTTTCACTTCCATAATCGAGAAACATATCCTTATTCTACTAAGGATAATTTTGACCACTCGTCCATTGATCTACTTCCTAGATCTCTATTGCACTCCCTGCCAATCTTAGTGGTAGGGTATGCAATAGATCTGGTACACAAGATGACATACTTTATAGAACCTATGGCTGATGCATAGGGAATGACTTTCATTCTCTTTCTATCTTCCGCCGTGGTCTGGTTTTTGAGTCTACTCAATCTCACACCTTGTAACACGGCAAGAACTCTTTCTTTGACTGTTCCATTTTGAACTACTTCAAAATCTTGTCAAGGTATGTATTTATTGAAAACTTATCAAGCCGCCTTAATCTATCTCTAT
>JAHIAM010009602.1:0-11678 GCA_021605205.1 Aegilops longissima | reverse complement strand
CCGGGTGGAGGACGGTTGACGGCACCGAGCACCCGGTTGGCCGGATGCATGGAGAAGCGCCATGACATCTCATGGAAAGCTTCACCCACCATTAAGAGAAGGATGGATGCCCCATGACCGAAGCTTATTTTGCAGCCGAAGCCATTATGGGCTCGCTGGGTCGACCTTGTAGTGAAGCTGTGGACGGTACTACGAGAAGTAGACGAACGGTAGGATTGGATGGGTACCGCAAAGGCCAAGAACTCTTTGAAGACCTCGTTTATCTGGTCCCGCCTTCAAACACCATGAAGTGCGTAAGACTTTAAAAGGAGGGAATGATTCTATGGGAAAGTCGCAAACTCTCGCAGAGTGTTATAACCTAATCGACAGTGTCCTGCTACTGACATTTGAGCATCTCGACCGTGAAGTATTCGGATATCTCAACACTAAAACTAATGGATTAATTTGATGGGTTTATGACTTAATAATAATTTTGGGAACGAGATATTGGTTGCGGAACCATCTCAATAACTACCAACAATTTGTAGTAATTTGCAAATAAGTCCACCGAGTAGGATAAAATTGGCTTTACGCAAAATGATGAAACTTAGAGCTCCACAGCCAAATATGCATATAGAGTTAGTAATTTTATTATTGTTGTTCCTCATAACTTGCCACTTATTCCAAAAGCTGATTACATGGCTGCAACGTATTATGTTGCGTAGATATATTCCGATCAGAGGAGGCCTACGCCCTTGCATTGCCTTGAGTCGGATGGACTCGCTACCTTCGACGCTCAAAGCATTTTAGTTTATTTCTATGAGTTGGCCTTGAGCCTAATTTATTCCCTTGTAATAAAGACTCTATATGAGAATCGATTAATGATATTCAGTGTGATTGAACTTTGATTACTTTATCGATGTACGTGAGTACCAAAGATGATCTTGGGATGGTATGCATACGTAGATTTGACCGATTTTGGGTCGTCGCACGAGATGGTATCGAGCACACGCGACCGTAGGATCGTAACCCCTAGGATCGGAAAGCCATAAGCAGACCATTTACTTTGAACCCTCTTTCATTCTATACTTCTTCTCCGATCTATTCGACTCTTCTCCTTTGCAACATTCTAGATGGCCCGAAGTTCACCCCAGCTTTGCTAACGGAGTTCTGCCAGCCCGATGAGACGATGCCCTTCGAAGGAAGCTGGTCCGATGGTGAAGCTGCTGAAGATCGCTTCGCTCGATCACCGGAAACCCACTAATGCACTTCCGACGACACCCGCACAGGATTGAGGTGCATATCCCAGGAGGACCTTTGAGGACGACGGAGCCTATCAACTTTGAGTTCACCGAGTTCAACTGGATCATCGGAAGGACGTGGCGATCTATCGAGCACTTGGACATCTCCAGAGGAGTACAGGATCGAGCTCGATCACCGGACTCGCCATGGTTTCTCGCAGGCAAGGAATGGAGATATCATCCGCACCATCGAGGACGATTCCACCTCTCGCATATTCGTGACTTGGAGTGTCTTCTAGAAACGGAGATTCAGCTCGTAACTCAAGACACACCGAAGCTTTTGTTCCATGAATGGAGCTGGAGGAGAAGGCACGCAGACTTCCTTGGCCATGAGGAAGAGATTACGGACTTCATGGAGATAGTCGACGACCTGAAGATGAAGCTTGCCGCGATAGAGGAAAAGATGGACTTGGAGAGGATCTTTACCCGAGTGGAGATGAAGCACCCTCGTGAGCAATGATCGGATTTTGAAGGAGTACCATCAAGGAAACCCCAAGAGGAGGCGCCACTGATGAAGACTTTTTAGTCGACCACCATGTTATCTTTTACCTTTTCGTCGATCAGTTAGGCCGATGTTTTTTTTTCTCGATTAGTCATGAGCTTTTGTAATCGAGTTTGAACCATGTTTGAGTGGAATGAATAAATGATTGGTGTGTTATGATTGTGCATTCATATGGGTAGTGTTATAGACCCTTGTTCTATTCTAAATTTCTCATCCACTCCAAAACACCAGATGCCTCCGAGACGCGACATCGGTTTCCCATCGAGCTCACCCAACCTGCTCCAAAGCAGCGTAATGCATCGATGCAGCCCCGATTCGTAATCGTAACAACCCCGCCAACATTCCACCGCCACCACCACCACCCATCGTGGACAATTTGACTCGATTGAGGTTGAATCCGCCAGTGTTTCTAGTAGCACCGAGCCGATTGTGGCTGACGATCGCTCCGCAAGATTGGAAGAGAGCTAGTCACCGTTGGATGCACCGATGTCGAGAAGGTGCGCTTGTCCAGATCAACCGGATGGACCCGCAGCTTTGGTGGAGAATTACACCGCCACTTTTCCTTGGGTGGCATCACTTGGGATCAATTCCAGCAGTTCTCAGACTGCCCATGTCTCATCTGGAGCCATGAGTCCAAGAAGCGTGAGTTCCGAACTTACGCCAGGGAACCGATCGTGGCACAAAGACGTGAGGAATTCAGCAAGCTTGCCCGCTATGCCTCGATGATGTGGCCACCGATGCCGCCAAGGTGAGAAGTTCGAGGGACTCAATGATGAATTGAGCATGCAGCTTATTGTGGCTATTTCAACAACTACCAGGAGCTGGTAGACAAGGCCACGATTCTCGAAGGCAAGCAGCAGAGATCAGAGAGCCGCAAGAGGAAGTACAGCCAGGGAAGCACAATTCAGAGCTCAGCAAGGCCCCGCTATGCACCGATCAGAGGGCACATCCATCACAACCATGGAGGTCATAACCATGGTGGAAATGGAAACAACCGCAGCCAGACAACAAGTCGGCCATGGTAATGGCAATGGCAGGGTAATGGCAATCAGACACGCTTTACCCCGGCCCAAGGATCTCGAGCCACATCACCCGCTCAAGTGCCGAAGACAGGCACTACGCCACCGACTCGCCCGGAGGCCAAGCAGAGGAACGGAATGGCAATGGAGGCTCAGCGAAGAAGCCCAATCCTTCCTCGTGCTCAAGTGAATCACATCGACGGGAGAACGCCTATGATCAGCCGACATCGTGGTTGGTAAGTTTTATTGAATTCACGCTCAGTTTTGGTTCTGCTTGATTCGTGCAACGATTCATTCATATCAAGGGTAGTTGTGGATAAGTACGGATTACGCACTAGAACCCTTAGAAGCCCCTCCGCCGGGCCGCAGGAGGAGAAATGATGGCAGTGTTTAAGCTGTCCTCAAACCTCAACATCGGGAACCACAAATTTCCAGAGAACTCATAGTGTTGGAAACTCGACCTTGGATGTAATCCTAGGCATGGACTGGTTGTCAAAGTATGAGGGGAACATTGACCTAAGCAAGAAGTCTATTCTGCCACCACCCCGGAGCGTAAGAGGATCAAGCACGAGCTGTGCACAGCCAGATGAAAAATCAGTGCATTCTCACGGGAGTTGTTCAGAGGAAGTGCCAGAGTGCAAGAATTTCCCGATGTGTTCCCGGAGGAATTACCAGAATGCCACCGACGTGAGACATTGAGTTTCGATTGAGTTATTGCCCAAGACAGCCCCAATATCTAAGAGACCTTATCGGATGCCACCGAATGAGTTGAAAGAGATTAAGGAACAAATAAATGAGTTATTGGAGAAAGGATATATTCGCCCAAGCTCATCACCTTGGGGAGCCCCATTTTGGTAGAGAAGAAGGATGGAAGCTTGAGGATGGTTGTGGATTATCGCATTGAACGATGTAACCATCAAGAACAAGTACCTCCGCCCATGATCAATGACTTGTTTGATCAGCTTGTTGGAGCCAAGGTATTCTTCTAAGATCGATCTTCGATCAGGTATCACCAGCTGAAAATTCGTGAAAAGGATATACCCAAAACAGCTTTCACTACTGTGTATGGTTTATACGAGTATACCGTCATGTCATTTGGATTGACTAATGCTCCTACATACTTATGAATTTGATGAACAAGGTGTTCATGGAGTACTTGGACAAGTTTGTCGTGGTGTTCATCGATGACATATTGATATTCTCCAAGAGCGAGGAAGAGCATAAGGAACATTTATGCCTAGTTCGAGAAACTTCGAGAACATCACTGTATGCCAAATTCAGCAAATGTGAATTTTGGTTGAAGGAAGTTGATTCCTCGACATGTTATTTCAGGAGAAGGAATAGCAGTTGATCCCGCCAAGGTTGAGTCACCACCGATTAGGCCACCCACCCTACCAAGGAGATCCGCAGTTTTCTGGACTTGCAGGATATTATCTGAGGTTCATTGAGAACTTCGAAGATTGCCAAGCCCATGACCTGAGCTGTTGAAGAAGGAAGCCAAGTATGTTTGGACCGAGGAATGTGAAGCCAGTTTTCAGGAGTTGAAGAAACGGTTGGTCACAGCCCAAAGGTTGATATTGCTGACATACACAAGGAATACCAGTGTTTATTGTGACGCTTCGCCAAGGACTCCTGAGGAGTATTGATGCAGAAGGCAAGGTTGTAGCTTATGCCTCCGATAGCCTACGGCCTCATGAGATGAATTATGCCACGACGATTTGGAGTTAGCAAATGTAGTGCATGCACTCAAGACCGGAGACATTTCTCATTGGAAATCGCAGATGTCTATACGGATCACAAGAGTTTGAAATATATCTTCACGCAGAAGGAATTAAACCTCAGTGCAGGAGATGGCTAGAGTTGATAAAGGATACGACATGAGATTGCATTACCACCCGGTAAGGCCAATGTTGTAGCAGATGCTTTGAGCCGTAAGAGCTATGTGAACACTCTTACCACCGGAGGATTACCCTGTGAGTTGGTCGATGACTTGAGATCTCCGATCGGAGATAGTTCCAAAGGATTTATTGCAACCTCGAAGTTCAGTCCACCTTGACCGAAAGGATTCGTGAAGCCCGTAAGTCGGACAAGGAAATCGATGAGATTAAGCAAAAGATGGAGGATGGAAAAGCTAAAGGATTCCGGAAGGATGAACATGGAACTATATGGTTTGAGGATCGATTATGTGCCCAATGATCCCGAGCTCGTGAAGCTAATTCTACAGAGGCACATGATTCATCGATTCGATTCACCCCGCAACACCAAGATGTACCGGATTTGAAGCAAAGTTTCGTGGACAGAATGAAGAAGGACATTGCCGAGTCACGAGTCAGTATGGCGTTTGTCAACGGTTAAGGCGTAACATCGGCCAGCAGGTTACTTCAACCTTTGCCGATTCCCATTGGAAATGGGAGAAACTTGGTATGGATTTCATCACAGATTACCCAGACCCGCTCAAAGTTATGATTCTATCCGGTGGTAGTTGATCGCTTGACTAAGGTAGCTCACTTCATTCCCGTGAAGACTACCTATACCAAAGGCTGTTGGCCAAGATATACATGACCAGGATCGATGTCCGCATGGAGTTCCGAGGAAAATCGTGTCGATAGAGGAACGTAGTCCACCTCAAAGTTTTGGAAGCAATTGCATGAAACTTTGGGTACGAGACGAATTCAAGACAGCCTTTCATCCGCATTGATGGATGCATCGAGAGAGTCAATCAGATCTCGAGGACATGTTGAGAGCTTGTGTGCTAGACTATGGGTCTAGCTGGGATGATAACTTGCCTTACGCAGAGTTCTCAACAACAACAGCTTATCAATCCAGCTGAAGATGGCACCTTCAAGCTCTATACTGGAAGGAGGTGCGTAACACCATTGTCGTGGATAGTGTTGAGATCGATCACTTTTCGTTCCGATCTTATCAAGGATTCAAGAGAAAGTCAAGCTAATTCGAGACCGCTCAAGATAGCACCAATGACATGTAAGAGTTATGCCGACAAGAAGCTTAAGGAGGTGACTTACAAGGGGGAGACCGAGCTATATTCGTGTGTCTCTACCCGTGGAATCAAGAGGTTTGGAGTCAAGGGAAAGTTAGCACCCCGTTCATTGGCCCCTACAAAATCCTCGAACGCCGTGGAGAAGTTGCATACAAGTTGGAATTGCCAAGGATTGTCCGGAGTTCATGATGTTTTCCACGCTTCTCGCTTGAAGAAGTGCCATGCGATATGGCCGATGTTCCGCTGAGAGACACAAGGTTCTAGAGGCCATACAGCTTGACAAAGGATTTGACTTACAAGGAGAAACCCGACAAAATTCTCGAGACTGCAAGCAGAGTCACCCGCAGCAAAGTTATCAAGTTTTGCAAGGTGCGTGGAGTCACCACACCGAGGAAGAAGCCACTCGGGAACGCCAAGAAGATCTTCGCGAGACCATCCGCACTCTATTTGTTAGTTAACCCGAATCTCGAGGGCTAGATTCATCTTAAGGTGGTAGGTTTGTAACATCCCAAATTTTCCTATTTGGAATGTTTTACAATTATAGATAAGCATCCTATGCATCCTGCTTTGAATTTGAATACCATTTGAAGTTTCAGAGAGTTTTGAATTTGAAATTTGAATTCCAAAACTTTGGCATGTGGGAAACCATTCAAAACCAAGCCCGATAAATACTTGATCAAAAGTATGAGAGGAGCAAACATGACACTCCAAAAATATCGAGGAAGCAATGCCAAAAGAATTGGATTCAAATCTGAGATTTTATTTGAATTTGAAAAAATGGATTTTCATAAAGTTTGGATTTTGGCTTTGGAAAATGTTCAAATGAAAGGAATATTCCTCGATCATTTTGGTATATATATACCCTATATAAAATATTATTAGTTTAGGTTTTATTTTTGTTTTTGGTTTTATTAAAAAATAAAGGAAAACCTTTTCAGCGCCACCAGCCACCGCCCAAAGACACGCCGCCACCCAAGACCAGCCCAAACCACCGCCCACTAGGCCAACGGCCACCAACACCACCAAGCACCTCGCTCAATCCCATAGGATCGCCGTCACCACCAAACCCCTCTCTCTCACCGACCCGTGGACCCCTCTTCTTCCTCCACTTAAACGAACCTCGCTGAGATCCACGGATCCCAAGGATCCGGATCCCGACAGCCCCGATGCCTTCCGCTTCACCGAGGCCCCGCTATATAAGCCACCCTCCGCACCCCATTCCCTTAGCACGCCCGAGCCCCACTCCTCTTCCCGGCACGCCGAGCCCGAGCTCAACCCCGCGCAAAACTCGCGCCGCCTGGTGCCCCGACCTCACCAACCCCACCGAACCCTTCCCGAAGTTTCGCTGCCTCCTCGACGCCTCTGGCTCGCTGACGCTCGAAGCCACGAGCACTTCGCGCCGACGTCGCCGAGTCCGTGAGTCCCTAGGCTTCTCCACCGTCCGATCCCAATCGGGTGGTTAGGATTAGAAGCCCTCAAGGGTATGTTTTAGTTAGAAAACCGCCGCCGATGCGGTTTATTTTTATTAGTTAGGTTTATTTATTAGGCTCTGCCTGTTAGTTAAACCCTAGGCCCATTTAGTCTATCTGACGCCTAGTGCAATCGCTTAGGCCCATTAGGCATTTTTCTTTTTTTTAGATTTTCTGCTTTTAGCCGATTTGTTCCAAATTTCAAAATGTGTATCTTTTGTTCTGTTTAATATTTTTAGTGATTCTTTTTTGTTGGATTGCAAATTTTATGTAGTTTCTGAAAACATATATTTAGTTATGTTAAAATAATTAAAAATGCTTTAATATTGTTTTAGTCAGAATAGCAAATCTGCTATAGTTTTAGTTAGAAAAATTATTTTTGCATGATTCTTTTGCATTCACTTTATTTTGATATTGCCAAACCCTAGAAATTAACTTTGGTATTTTAGGATTAATAAATAATTAATTCTAGGCAGAATCCTATTAACCCTAATTAATTGATTAGTTCCTGTTTTCCTAATTAATTAATTAGTAAATTAATTTATTTTAACTTGTGATTAGTTATTCTAGGTTAGTTTCTGTCATTCCATTAGATGAACTTTTATTTATAATTAATAAAAGTTTTAAATTAATTTTCCTAATAGAAATTGGATTAGCCTAAATTGAGTTCTATAATAGCTAATTAATTAATTCTTTTTGCTCCTAGTTGCTTAGTTAATCCTTTTCGTTAAGTTAAACTAAAACCATGATTAGGTCATATTAAGGAATTTTTGTTAAATAAAACTATTTTTGCTATTGTTTGGAATAGGGAAAGACTTTGAATTTGATTTCTTTGAGTTTTCCTTTGATTTGGTTTTGTTTGCTTTGTTGTGCCTTGTTACTTTTGTTATCTTGTGTGATCCTTGTGCTTGGTGCTTATTATGTTATTGTTTGTCTCGTAGAGTTCCCTGAGTGCTAAGCTTGCTACTACACTTTTAGCTTACGAGGATCATCAAGGCAAGTTTTGATCATGTTATTTCTATACCTATGTTTTGGTGCATTAGTAGTTGTCACCACCCCACCTTTGCATGCAGAGTGATAATCTTGAAGTCATTAAACTTGAGTAGTATCATGGTAGGATGAACCAACCCCTTGTTACCATGACCCCGGATAGTAGTTATTTTGCTATGCTCGAGACGGATTTGGGATGAGTGAAATTCATAAGTAAGATGTGAGAGTCAATGATGATGATGATGACCCCATGGACTACAATGATCAAGATGGACTTCGAAAATCACTACCGGGTGGAGGATTTGTTGACGGCACCCCGAGCACCCAATGGTTGGCCGGATGCATGGAGAAGCGCCATGACATCTTATGGAAAGCTTCACCCAGCCACGAAGAGAAGGATGGATGCCCCATGACCGAAGTTACTTCAGCAGCCGCAAGCCATTATGGGCTCGCTGGGTTGACCTTGTAGTGAAGTCGGCGGACTGCATTACGAGAAGTAGACGAACGGTAGGATTGATGGGTACCGCAAGGGCCGTAAGAACTCTTTGAAGACCCTCGTTTATTCGCCCGCCTTCAAACACCATGAAGTGCTAAGACTTTAAAAGGAGGGAATGATTCTTATGGGAAAGTGCGCAAACCTCGCAGAGTGTTATAACCTAATCGATTAGCCGTGTCCCTGTTACGGACATTTGAGCATCTGGACCGTGGAAGTATTCGGATATCTCAACACTAAAACTAATGGATTAATTTGATGGGTTTATGACTTAATAATAATTTTGGGAACGAGATATTGGTTGGGGAACCATCTCAATAACTACCAACAATTTGTAGTAATTTGCAAATAAGTCCACGAGTAGGATAAAATTGGCTTTACGCAAAATGATGAAACTTAGAGCTCCACACCAAATATGCATATAGAGTTAGTAATTTTATTATTGTTGTTCCTCATAACTTGCCGACTTATTCCAAAAGCTGATTTACATGGCTGCAACGTATTATGTTGCGTAGATATATTCATCGAGAGTGAGGCTACGCCCGCCATGCATTGCCCTTGAGTCGGATGGACTCGCTACCTTCGACGCCCGCAGCATTTTAGTTTATTTCTCATGAGTTGGCCTTTGAGCCAATTTATTCCCTTGTAATAAAGACTCTATATGAGAATCGATTAATGATATTCAGTGTGATTGAACTTTGATTACTTTATCGATGTAATCGTGAGTACCAAAGATGATCTTGGGATGGTATGATACGTAGATTTGACCGATTTTGGGTCGTCGCTACGTAAAATCATCGTAACAAGAAAATAAAGTTTCTACGATCCGATCGTGGAGGAGAATATTTGAGTTACGAGTTTGGTTTACATTTGAAACAATGTGGAATAGTTTCAGCAACTCACGCCACCCGAACACCACGTAGAAATGGTGTGTCCGAACGTCAGAATCGTATTTTACTTGATATGGTGCGATCTATGATGTCTCTACTGATTTACCGCTATCATTTTGGGGATATGCTTTAGAGACACCGCATTCACGCTAAATAGGGCACCATCTAAGTCCGTTGAGACGACACCGTATGAACTGTGGTTTGGCAAGAAACCAAAGTTGTCGCTTAAAGTTTGGGGCTGCGATGCTTATGTGAAGAAACTTCAACCGATAAGCTCGAACCCAAATCGAGAAATGTGTCTTCATAGGATACCCAAAGGAGACATTGGGTACACCTTCTATCACAGATCCGAAGGCAAGATTTTCGCTTTAAATTCGGATCCTTTCTAGAGAAGGAGTTTCTCTCGAAAGAAGTGAGTGGGAGGAAAGTAGAACTTGATGAGATAATCAGATTCGCTTCCCTTATTGGAAGGTAGTTCACCACAAGAAATGGTTCCCGTGACAACTACACCAATTAGTGAGGAAACTAATGATGTTGATCATGAAACTTTAGATCAAGTTGCTACTGAACTCAGAGGTCAACCAGAGTAAAATACGCACTGAGTGGTACGGTAATCCTATTCTCGAAGTCATGTTACTTGACCATGGCGAACCTACAAACTATGAAGAAGCGATGGTGAGCCCAGATTTCGGAAATGGCTGGAAGCCATGAAATCTGAGATGGGATCCATGTATGAAAACAAAGTATGGATTTGGTTGACTTGTCGATGGTCGGCAAGCCATTGAGAATAAATGGATCTTTAAGAAGAAGACCGACGCTGATGGTAATGTAATCGTTTACAAAACTCGACTTGTTGCTAAAGGTTTTCGACAAGTTCAAGGGGTTGACTACGATGAGACTTTTCACCGAAGCGATGCTTAAGTCTGTCCGAATCATGTTAGCAATTGCCGATTTTATGATTATGAAATTTGGCAAATGGATGTAAAACTGCATTCTTGAATGGATTTTGAAGAAGAGTTGTATATGATGCAACCAGAAGGTTTTGTTGATCCAAAGGGTGCTAACAAAGTGTGCAAGCTCCAGCTGATCAATTTATGGTCCGTGCAAGCCTCTCGAGTTAGAATAAACGCTTTGATAGTGTGATCAAAGATATGGATTTATACTGCACTTTGGAGAAGCTCGTATTTACAAGAAAGTGAGTGGGAGCTCAGAGCATTTCGATATTATATGTGGACGACATATTATTGATTGGAAATGATATAGAATTTCTGGATAGCATAAAAGGATACTTGAATAAAAGTTTTCAATGAAAGACCTCGTGAAGCTTGCTATATATTGGGCATCAAGATCTATAGAGATAGATCAAGACGCTTAATTGACTTTCACAAAGCACATACCTTGATAAAGTTTTGAAAAGTTCAAAATGGATCAGCAAAGAAAGGTTTTTACCTCAGACATAAGGTGTAAGATTGAGTCGACTCAATGCCCACCACAGCAGAAGATAGAGAGAAAATGAAAGATGTTCCTATGCTTCAGCCATAGGCTCTATCATGTATGCAATGCTGTGTACCGCACCGACGTATGCTTAGCAATAAGCTTGGCAGGAAGGTACCAAAGTAATCCAGAGTGGATCATCGACAACGGTCAAGAACATCCTGAAATACCGAAAAGGACTAAGGATATGTTTCTCGATATGGAGGTGACAAAGAGCTAGTCGTAAATGGTTACGCCGATGTAAGTTGACATCGATCCGACGATTCTAAATCGCAAACCGGATACGTGTTTTTATTAAACGGAGCTGCTGCTTGCAGTTCTAAACAAAGCGCCATGGATCTACATGTGAAGCGGAGTACATAGCTGCTTCGAAGCAGCAAATGAAGGAGTCTGATGAAAGAGTTCATTTCCGATCTAGGTGTCATACCTAGTGCATCGGGACCAATGAAGATCTTTCGGAAATATCGCAATTGCCTTAGCAAAGGAATCCAGATTTCACAAGAGGACCAAGCATATCAAAAGACGCCTAATTCCATTCGGGAC
>JAHIAM010009598.1:0-11023 GCA_021605205.1 Aegilops longissima | reverse complement strand
ATCTTCATATCTCAAGAAAAATACCTCAAAGATTGTCTCAAGAAGTTTGGAATGCAAGATTGCAAAGGTTACACGACGCCAATGCCAGCAAACACCATCCGGGTCCCGACGACAATGGTAAAGAATTTGATCAAAAGGTATACCGCCCATGATTGGTTCCTTACTTTACCTATGTGCATCTAGGCCGATATTATGCTTAGTGTTTGCATGTGTGCTCGATCCCAAGTAGCACCAAAGGAATCGATCACTTAGTCGTGAAGCAAATTCTTCGATATTTGGCTCACACCCCAACACTCGGATTATGGTATCCAAAGGGCTCAGAATTTGATCCGTTGATTCTGATGTCGATTATGCTGGTGACAAGGTGGATCGCAAGTCTACATCGGCACATGTCACTTTCTCGCACGATCACTTGTCTCGTTGGTCTTCAAAGAAGCATAACTGTATCACTCTCAACCGCTGAATCAATACATTGTCTTGGATCTGTCGGCCACTTCTATGGATGAGCAAACTCAAGGACTATGGCATCAATCGAAACAAGTACTCTCTTCATGCACAACGAAAGCGCCATCAAGATTGTCAACAATCCAGTCCAAAGACTTGAAGACAAAGCACATTGAAATTGCCATCACTTTCTCGTAGATCATGTCATGAAGAAAGATATTGACATCATTCACGCCAACATCAAGAGCAACCGTAGATATCTTCACAAAGCCCTTGGATGAGAAAAGGTTTTGCAAGTTACGGTGAGCTAAATATCTTGAATCCTCAAATGTCCCGTGATCATGCACACATCCTAACACTTATGCATGTTGATGACTTAGATGTGCAACACACAAGTAAAGTATATCTTCAATCAATGAAGACTTACATTCGAGTGTGAATACATTAACGTGAATTTGACTTCGAGCGCCACAATAATTGTGCACCGTGTCCGGGTCTAATACTTCCTATACGTGGGTAACGCCACCACCAAATTTCTCTGCTTGAAGTGTTTCACCATGGCGTTATTTTTGCTATGTCGTCGATTTGGTTTGTCTTCAAATTTCAACTTATCTTCATATTTTCTTCACTATGTTGATTTGATTGCTTCTCGTATATATACATACTAGTGTTCTGTCCTCTACAGCATTCACTTATAGCTATGTCTTCCTAGTTGAATCTTTTGAACTAAGTGAATGTGATCGACCCTAATCTCTATGCTTTCTATCTCAAACTCTATCTGTCCAAATCATATGCATTCTATTGAATGTCAATGTCTTCTCGCATCCTTGTCGCCAGAAGACATAGAGACAAACATTAAGTCTGTTTTAAATGATTCATCCTTATTGTTTGAAACCGAGAAGCCGAACGACCATCCGACAAACCTCGAGGGCGGGAACGTGGGACAACTCGAGTATGTTGCATGCTTGCCACGCGCCCCTCGATGTGAACCGCCAGGCACTCGAGTAATTGCACGTGCCGCACACTTCCTTATAAATACTTGTCCTCGCGTAAAGAAAACCTTCTTCCACCTCTCCACCTCGTCAAAACCCTAGCGCCACCGCTTAGCTTTCGACGACGCCGGCGACGGCTTTAGCTGCCGCGATTCCGACGACGCCTCACGCGCCGCAGACATCGCCCTTCCGCCACAGAGGTGTCCTCCGTCGCCAAGTTAGGGCACGTGGATTGAACTGCTCGCCTCCTACTCATCCCATCTAGCGCTTCGTGTGGTAAATATAACTCTATTTTTAACATCTTTTGATCCTCAAAGATTCATCCTATTTACCAAAATTGGTTTCGCTATACAATGTTAGATCGATTCTCGTCAGATCTCTACTGCCTAGTATATTCACTTAAGCTTCATATCTAGTTTGATTCCTCACTTGTACTTATTCACGGATTCATACAAATCGAACCAACTCTAACATATAAGTGAATGTCTTCGCATCATGAGGTCAATGTCTTCAAACTGATTTATCTTCAAAATCTTCCGAGAATGCATATGACCTCTTCCCTTCCTCGTGATCTCTAATGCTGTCACGGTACATGTCCGTGGAGAATCCTTGGTTCTCATAGTCTCGATTCGCTTGTAGAATTCTTACAAGATCACATTAACTCTCCCGGCTAGTTCCTGTTTGTCCAGAAGTTAAAGCCTTTGAAGCCTTTGAACGCTAAGCCATTTAGTTTGAAGTTCATGGCTGCAGAGAAATCAAGAAGGAAGGGTGGCGATAGCAGAGTGGGGGAACATCAAGAGATTTGCATGATGACCTCGCAGAGCTTTACAAGACAGATCCTGAAGAGAATTATAATCAGCGCAAGACACGTAATACAATGGATTCGACGATATGGGCTGAACAATGGTTCAAATACAAGTTTGTGAGCCAGAATACCGAGAAGAATGTTATCAAAGTCCTTGGGGTGATATTCTTCGAGGCCTTCCACCCAAGAACAGAGTGAAGCTATTGCACAAGGTTTCTATCCTTGTATGGTCCGTGGACCTCACAAAAATGCCGACCCATCGCCATTGCTCGTGTCGCGGACGATAATCTCTTCAAGCGCAACTTCCAAAGACGCAAAGGCATCGCCAAGGAAAACAAGAAGTCATTGGGATTAGACTTCAACCTGGTCCCTCTCGCTTCCCTGCGGCCGACGGCTCACGGATGCGTAACCCAATGTCATCATTCCTTTCTACAACCTTGATGGCCTCATCACTCACATCTCGTCCAAGGTGCCAAAGTGGATCATTTCGATGATGATATCGACATCGATGAAGCCCCGCCCTACTCCAAAGCCGAGAAGCCAAAGAAGGCTAAGGCTTCAAGATCACCGCTCCTCCAAAAGCTTCACGCAAGGTTAATCGCCATCGCACCTCCCAAGACAAGAGTCGCACTCAAGATCTATCACGATCTCCAAGATGACGGAGAAGAAAAGAAAATAGTCAAAATACTAACCGACATTGACTCGCCGCCATTCTCGCGAGAAGAGCACATTGATCTATCCAGCGATGAAGATCTTGCAGATGATGCTCTTGAGAAACTGATCAAGAGCAAGGAAGAAGCGAGATCTTCAATGATTTGCCTCTTTGATGTGGCAATCATCCATAACTTCATTGATGAGTGGTTTGACACCCCAAATCTCAGCTTTGAAGATCCGAACTTCCCATTGGGCCCAGGCCCCCTTCAATGGCCCATTGCTTCGAAGCTAGTTTTGCTCAAAAGACGTGAACCGCACAAGATCGACTATGAAAAGTCGCCAAGGCGTGGGAGCTCGCGGCAAGATGTCAAAAATACTAACGACCTTCAAGGCGGAAGAACTCATAGTCTTCCCAAGAAGCATGACTGGCTCGCCAAAGGTCGGTCAACCGCTTCAAACAAGAAGACGAGGACTGCCGGGCGGGTAAAAAGGAAAATCAAGCCTCCGGTTGCTCCCTCCAAGAAGGCGAAACCAAGAAGAATCGGGCTGCTCCACGAGCCCTTAGTTGTTGAACCTATCTCAATGGTTCGCCCTGATCCAACACCAAGAAAACGGATGATAGTTCATGATGGAAGGGCTCATGAAGCAAGACATTCCAACAGCTTGATCCCACCGCCAAGACATTGGTCACAATGACAATGTTGAAGATGATGTAGTTCTTCCTCATCAACACAACTTAACATCGCCGCTCACGAACAGCAACCAATCAAGATTGGTCGCCCTTCCGACGCCAATTGTTCAGATGCAATGGGCTGATCACCACAACAACAAGACTAGTACTCCCCAACAACAAAAGTCACACCACGTGCAAGAAGAAGAGGATGACTTTGAGGCCCACCAACCCATTCCAAAGGCCGCCAAATTCCGAGGCTTGAAAGGACCAAGGCCTCAAGTCCTCTTTCGAGGCCGAGGAGAAGTGCCCACCAATCTGTTGACGCCAAGTGTTTCCGCCACCCGATGTGAATGTCTCCGTCCGCCAAAGTGAAGACAATCCCCGATCACCATGACAACCAAGAAGAAGACGTTCCCTACCCCCATTATAAAAGTTTCCTGTAACGGAAAGGCGACCCTCCATCATCAAGTGGAGGTTGAAAATCTTGACCGCCACCACCAACACAAATGAAGCCAACGGAAGTCATGGTCAAAAATGGAGCCCGACCAACCAATGTGCCGGGCCAATGATGCAACTTCCTAAGCATCCAGAGCCCGACGCCTGTTGGCACGCCCTGCCCGCCACCAAGGCCCCATACAATGAGCAAGCATACAACTATGGTCACCGACACCCAAATGGTCGCTCGTCCCTCCGCCTAATGCCTGGTCCCGCTTGATTATCATGTTGAGCATGGCCCGTCCGTAAACCAAAGCCAAGACCGCCAAGGTTCCTGTTAAGCCACCCTATTTCCTTCAATGCAAATGGCTTCAAAGCCCACAACACCCCTTTCGACAGAGCAAAGAACCCCTACCAAGGCCAAGAATATCATGATCGCCGAGCTATCGCAAATGGGTTTATTCTCCCTGCTCAGATGATCAAGGGCCAATTTTCCCATATTAAACCCGAAGCCATTGGGACCGCCATGCTTAGAAGAAGCACTTGACGCTTTTGATGGTGTCCGCCACTTTGTAAGCATAAAGAACATTGGAATGAAGAACTTTTGCTTCAATTCTATGCTACCTCCACATTCGGGCTACTACAGGATACAAAGACATGGGTTCTCGAGGGATGAAGGAAATGTTCATCATGAAGCCAAAGCCTTGACGCCATTGAGCTTACAGCCTACCCACCCCGAGAGTTGTTGAACTCGATTGTCAACTCCACCGAATGCAATCGGAGAGCATCTTCCAAAGCAGAGCCCAACATGAGCCGATGTTGAGCATGATGAAGCCTTTGCCACCGACGCTGAATACCCAAAGAGTTCTTTGTTGATGACCTTGAGTATCCGCCGCAAATATATCACATCATCAAAGTAACTCTATGGCCTATCAAAGGCATTCATCATCCGCAAAACTTGAAGGAGCCATGAAGACATTGGTCTTTACATCCTCAATGGCATCAACTTCAATACACAAGAATTCTTCATCCGCAACCGGCGCCCGCCTACCTTTTGGCCGAAATTTATGCTCCATGGGTCATGCCCCATCGCTACACTCGCTATCAACTATCCCCCGCCCAAATCCGATTTTCAAGGTTGATATGTCCTAAGCCATAACCCCGAGCCCGCCAAGAAGCCTCTTTGCCTTCAAATGTTGATCACCAAAGCTTCACTCAACCCATGGAAGGAGTCCAAGCAAGAATCGGGTTTCATCCAATGGCGGGAACACTCGCCTTCACCGCTGCAAACCGGCTACCGAGAGCACAATTGCCCAAAGGTTTGAAGCGCCTCCCCCGACCGAGAACTTTTGTGGCACGATCGTAAACAAGACAAGCATCACTTGCTCTACGATGCAAAGCCTTGGTGAACGCCAATCGATTCAAATCTTGCCACCAAGAATGCTTTTGTCACCAAGACCCGTCCGATCATGGAAGAGTTTGACGCCCAAGGTCAAGGATCTTTAAGACGATGGTTCACCGAAAGATTCAAGTTTGACCCACCTCCACGGAATGTGTCCACGCCAACTCCATCCCTTGAAGACTGATATTCTTTCCCCGCAACCGTGGAATCCAAAGTGATTGATGATGAAGATGGCTACTTCACCCCCCCAGACGCTCGACACGCACCAAGTTCGTCCTCCCCAAACAACAACGAAACCCGTGCTTCACCTACCTCATGGGAACGGTAGATGCTCTATGTCTTCCCTTTTGGTCCTTACTAACAAAAGGGGAGAAGCATATGAGTTTGATAGTCTTCAAGGGTTCATATGGGCGGTTGCTTTATATTTTGCCTAGTGTTTAAACTCCGCTTTTGATACATTTGTTTCTTTGAGTTGTAACACTTAAACTCGATGGTCGCCTGCTACTTATTTGCTTTTCTGTGATGCGATGATAAATTCCGAGGATGATAACTTCCGACTTAGATCATTCTCCAGACGCCCATTTTTCATTATGCATGTCTTCTCTTAGTTATATCATTTCATGCATGATGAATTATCTTCATAAGTTGAAGAGGATTCCACAAGTACAACTGCCATGTGCATTTGCATTCCAAAAGCAAATTATTATATGCACATCTTCGGGGGAGCCTTGCCACTTATGAAGACAATATTATCCTTTACAATTTCACATACTTTATCCCCGTTGAAAATTCAACCAGCTTTGTCATCAATCACCAAAAAGGGGGATTGTAAGTGCATCTAGTGCCACCCTAGTTGGTTTTGGAGTATTCGACAAATTTGGTTGAGGGACTAATGTTTGTGAGAATTGCAGATAACAGTAGTGTCCTCATTGATTCGGTTTACCCACCGGAGATGACCCCAAAATGTGGAAGACATTGACACAATGGTGGTATGTGAAGATATTCATATTGAAGACTATGACATGAGAAGACATTGAGGAAGACTATGGAGCCCAAGATTGTCGCTTTTGTTGTTTTCTTTTCTTTTTGTTGAGTCATAGGAACCACCCATGTTAAGGGGTCCAAGTGAACAAAGTCGAATGACAAGTGATGTCAACCTAAACCTATGTTTCAAAAAGACAATGAGAGCAAATCTTATCCAGAGTGGATGAGTCGCTTTGCTTGTAGCCCAAGTAAAGTTGCGTGTGTTTGAAATCACCGCTGGAACACGTGTCCCTTTAGTGACCTGGGTTATTTTGGACATATCGTCGTTTTTGTGGCTATAAATAGCCCACCCCCACACCATAAAGGGGTTTGCTGGTTAGTGCACCTTTTGTCGCTTGAGAGCAACCACCAAGCCTTTGAGAGAGAAATCCTTGCAAGGACAAAGCCCAAACACCCGAGCCAAAGAGGTTAGGCATCATCAAGTCTTTTCCTCGGACTAAGACTTATTACACTTGAGGACTGTGGAATCCTCCAAAGTTAGGGGCTGCTCGAGCATCCGAGTCATTTGGATCGCCAGGAACCAAGTTGGAAGGTTAAGTCTACCTTGAAGACTTACCAGAGTGATTCGAGGACCGTGTGTCTTAGCTCAAGGGGAATGTAGCCCCTCCCAAAATCCAAATTTATGCTATCTCAAGATCATGTCGGTACTATTCATCATAAATTCAAATTCAATCCACCTGTTTATTACACATTCTAATAAGCCTTTTTCAATGTAGCCAAAGGCCAATCCCAAAATAAACTAAGTCTGGAAGCGGGAAACAGTCCTCCGACCCCAAATAACCCAAAGGTAGGAGCCCATTTCCATCAATAAACCTCAACAAATAAACGTAATTTATCATTTTTGAATAACTAGAAGTAAAGAAATAAAATAATAAAATTAAAACTATATATTTTGCTCTTTTCCCAATCACAAAAAAAAGGTTTTTTTTAATTTTTCTCTAAATAAAAAATTTTTTAGTTTTTTTCCAAAAAAAAAAAACAAAATAAAAAATTTATTAAATTCAACCAACTAAATTTGGTATGAATATAACCAAAAGGCCTTTAACGGAAATTTGGGCTTTGGGCAAGTTTTTATCCGGGGTTTCCCGGTGGGAAGGGTCTTAAATCTTTGAACGCGGAAAATCCAGTTTTACACCAAAAAATTCAATTTAAAACCTTTACAAACCCGGCAGGGGTTTTTCCTCCTTTTTTTTGGGGGTAAAATTTTTTTTTGCCAAATTTATTTGAAGTTTTAAAAAATTTCCCAAACTTATTTGAATTCAAATTTTACCTTTCCAAAACTTCAAATCCACTAAACAAATGGCAAGAGCTTAGCAAAGTAAAACATTCCAAATGGAAAGGGATGTTCAAACCTACCCATTTAAGATGAATTCCCAGATTGGGGTTGCTAAAAAAAGGTTTAAGAAGGTCTTCTTGCCTCCGGTCTTCCTTTCGAGTGATGACTCCACAACACCTTCAAAACTTATGCCTTGTCCTTACTTTGCTCTACCCCAAAACCTTTCCCCAAAGTCGATACCGTTTTCCTCTAGGGCACCGTTTCTCACAAATCCCATGGGAGAACTTACCGGAAAAAGGAAACCATATGAACTGGACAATCCCCGAATTAACTTGAACCCCCCAATTTTGTAAGGGAATAATTTAATTTTTAAAAATTTATTCCAGGGAAACGAAGATATCTCCTTTAATTATTTTGTTATGTCAAATTTGTCTGATCGCTATTTATTATCCCAATCATTATTTCTTCGTTAAAGTCAACCGGTGGAAAACCATCCCAAAAAATTTTCCACTCCTTTATAGAGTTAACCATTTATACAAATTGTTTAAAATTTCAAGGCAAATTATATCCCACAACCCATAGTTCACACAAAGCCTAAAATTTGTAATTATATTTTTCTCCCATCCGTTCAAGAAAATAAAACTAAATTTGCCCCAAAGCATGCAATATTCCAAAACTTTGGGTAAACTGTTCCTCTATTTAAATACCCTTACTCCATGCAATACCATCCTGGTCAGATTCGGAAGTTTTCTTAAGCTACATTTCATTTGGAATTTGGGGCTTTGAAGTTTTAAGATTTTGGCTTTGGTTTGTTAAATTTGGCAAGGAATCTTTCAAAAAAGCCCGAAAACGAGCAAAAGGGAGGGTAAACTGCCTCAAAATATCGAGGAAAACTGAAATTTTGAATTCAAATTTGAGTTTTATTTGAATTTTGGAAAAATGTTTTTAAACGGATTTTCCCGAAAATGTTCAAATGATAGGAATATTCCCCATCATTTTGATATATATATGTCCTATATAAAATTATTTATATTTTATATTTTATAACTCGCTTTTATTTTCAAAAAATAAAATTTGGAAAAGAAAAACCTCGGCGCCTTTTAGGGCCAACCGCCCAAATTTAACACCCAGCGGGCCCCACCGAAAGCCCAGCCGGCTGAGGGCCCCCAAATAACCGACGCCCCCCGCCCAATCCCCCTCGGGCCCGACCGACCGCACGCGCCCCCCTCTCACCGACCCCGGGGCCCCCACCCGTTCCAACCTCGCCCACGCACTCGCCAGGCCGGGCCGGCATTTTGATCCTCCCGGCGATCCGGATTTTATTTCCCTCCCTTCACCTTGCGCAACGAAAGTCGCCCCCTTTAAAACCCCCCACCCCATTTCGCCGGCCCTTTCCTCCCGCCGGAGACCCAGCCCCACCGCCATTTACCTCGCTGCCGCCTTAGCCCACCCCGATTTTCGGCCGGATCCATCGGGACGACCTCGGGGGCCAAGACTCCCGCTGAGATCCCCCCGACGCCCGACCACGGGAGACGCCCGACGACTCGCCCCCCCGAGGGGCCCCGAATCTCCGGGGAGCCCACGGACCCCCACCCCACTCCGTCCGATCTTGTTAGACGGTTAGGATTAGGTCTCCAAGGGGTATCTCTTTAAATAAGACCGGTTTTACCCTTCCATGGTTTTTTTAGTTAGGTATTTTTTTTTTAAAGGATTCCTTAACCCTAGGCCCTTTTAGATATTACGTGGTAGTTAGCCCATTTTTTTTTTATTTTTTTTTCGCTTTTAATGTAATAGTTCCAGATTTGAAAAATTCATAACTTTTATTTTACTTAATATTTTTAAGTGATTCTTTTTTGTTGGTTTGGAAATTTTTATAGTTTCTGTAGAAAATATAATTAGCTATGTTAAAATTATTTAAATTGCTTTATTTTAGTTTTATGAATAGTAAATCTACTATAACATGAGTTAGGAAAATTATTTTTGATGATTATTTTTGTCCCAACTTTGTTTTGACATTGCCAATCGAGGAATTAATTTGGTTATTTTAGGATTAATAAAAAATAGTTTTGCAGAATCATGTTATTCTTAATTAATTAACTAGCTACTGCTTTTCCTATTATTTTAATTAGCAAAAAATTTATTTTTCACATGTGATTGATTATTCTAGGTTAGTTTCTGTCATTTTAGAGCATGAACTTTTATTTATAATAAATAAAATTTTTATTTTTTTTACTTACTAAAATTTGCTTTAGGCCCAAAGGAGTTTTATAATAGCTTTTAAGTTGATTCTTTTGCCCTAGTTTCATAATGCATTCTTTTCGCTTAGTTAACATAAACCCATGATTAGGTTATGTTAAGAAAATTTTGTTATGTAAAACTATTTTTAGTTGTTTTAAGTAGGAAAAACTTTGAGTTGGATTTCTTTTGAGTTTTTCCTTGGGTTTTGATTTGTTTGTTTTGGTGTGTTATGTTGCTATTTATTGTGTTAAGTGATCATATGCTATATGCTTATTGTGATTATTGTTTGTCTCAGAGTTTTGAGGTAAGTTTTACTAACCCTAGCTTACAAGATCGTCAAGAAGGCAAGTCATTGATCATACTTTCAATATATGATTTTATTGATTAAATTTTACGCCCCACCATGCATGCGAGTTGAAATTTTGAAGTCATAATCTTTAGTAGTATCATGTGGTAGGATGAACCAACCCCTTTTACCATGACCCGGGACAAGTAGTTTACTTTTTATGCTCAGAGGGATTGGTTGAGTGAATTCATAAGAAGTGAGAGTCAAGATGATGACAACCCCATGAACTTCAAGATCAAGATGGACTTCAAATTCACCACGGGTGGAGGATTGCGGCACCCCGAGAACCCGGGGGGATGCATGGAGAAGCCCATCAGGGAAAGCTTCACCCAGCCAAGAAGAGACGATGGATGCCCCATCGACCGGAAGACGGAAGCAAGCCATTATGGGCTCCCGGGTTAACCTTAGTAGTGACCCCGGGACGACTACGAGATGTAGAAGAACCAGAGGATTGGATGGTACCGCATAAGAACTTTGGAAGACCCTGTTTTCATCCCGCCTTCAAACACCATGAAGGCGGACTTAAAAGGAGGGAATGATTCCGGGTAAAAGAAACCGCAGAGTTAAAGATCTAATCGAAGCGTGTCCCTACTAAATTTTGAGCCCTCGAACTTGGAAGTATTCAAATTCAACATTGTATTAATAAATTAATTGAGGGTTATGACTTAATAAATTGGGAATGAGACATTGGTTGGGAACCATCTCAATAACTAC
>JAHIAM010009597.1:0-10596 GCA_021605205.1 Aegilops longissima | reverse complement strand
TATGGCTTAAGAGTGCCCCGACTAATCAGCGATAAAAGTGAACTGTCTCCACAATCAGATTTGCGCAACGCTCATGCTTATGTGGATGACATTGTGGTGAAGTCCAGAGAAGGAGACCTTGATAGATGTTCCAAGGAAACCTTTGATAATCTCCGGTCTACAAAATGATGCTTAACCCCTAAATGTGTGTTTGGCGTCGATAGGAAAGCTTTTGGGTTTTTTGGTTTCTAATAGAGGCATTGAGGCTAACCCGGAGAAGATCAAGGCAATCACCTTTGGCTAAGCGGCGTATGATAATGATGTTCGCGATCGGTCGGTCGATCCCTCGCTTAAGCCGGTTCATGTTTCAAGTTAGGTGAGAAGGCCATACCGCTATATCGATGATGAAGAAAATAGACAACTTTGTCTGGAGTGATGCCGCTAATGCTGCCTTTGAAGATTTAAAGAGACAGTTATCTCAGCCATCGGTCCTTGCGGCTCCCATTGATAAGGAACCCTTATTGTTGTATGTGGCTGCTAACTCACGTGATGTCAGTGTTGCAATTGTGGTGGAGTGTGATACGTCCATTTTGCATCATGCTTTTATATCGATATTTATTGCATTATGGGTTGTTATTTCACGTTATGTCACAATACTTATGGCTATTCTCTTATTTTACAAGGTTTACATGAAGAGGGAGAATGCCGCAGCTTGGAATTTCGAATGGAAAAGGAGCAAATATTGAGACCTATTCTCGTAACCCACAAGTCCTGAAACTCCACGGAATATCTTAAAATAAATAAAGAAAAATCGTCGTAAAGATGAAGTCCAGGGGCCCCCCCAGGGGTGGGGGGCTCCGGGCGTGCCCCCACCTCGGGGCCCCCCGGTGGCTCTCCGATGCCCATCTTTCCTATATGAAGTCTTTCATGAGAAAAAACATTAGCAACCTTTGACGGACTCACCGCCAAGGCGAACCTTCGGAACCAATCTAGGGCTCAAAGGAGCTGTCCGTGGGACACTTCCGGAGGGGAAATCATCGCATCATCATCACCAACGCTCCTCTCATCGGAGGGCAATCTCCATCAACATCTTCACCAGACCATCTCATCTCCAAACCCTAGTTCATCTCTTGTATCAATTCTTGTCTCCAAGTCCGGATTGGTGCTAGTAGGTTGCTAGTAGTGTTGATTACTCCTTGTAGTTGATGCTAGTTGGTTTATTTGGTGGAAGATCATATGTTCAGATCCTTTATGCATATTATTACCCCTCTGATTATGAACATGAATATGCTTTGTGAGTAGTTACGTTTGTTCCTGAGGACAAGGGAGAAGTCTTGCTATTAGTAGTCATGTGAATTTGGTATTCGTTCGATATTTTGATGAGATGTATGTTGTCTAGCCTCTAGTGGTGTTATGTGAATGTCAACTACATAACACTTCACCATTATTTGGGCCTAGAGGAAGGCATTGGGAAGTAATAAGTAGATGATGGGTTGCTAGAGTGACAGAAGCTTAAACCCTAGTTTATGCGTTGCTTCGTAAGGGGCTGATTTGGATCCATATGTTTCATGCTATGGTTAGGTTTACCTTACTTTTGTTGTAGTTTGGTTGCAATAGAGGTTAACATAAGGGGATGTTTGTTCAAGTAAGAACAGCACCAAGCACCGTCCACCCACATATCAAATTATCAAAGTACCAACGAATCATATGAAGGATGAAAACTTTGACGATATTCCCATGTGTCCTGGAGCGCTTTTCCTATTATAAGAGTTTGTCCAGGCTTGTCCTTTGCAAAAAAGGATTACCTTGCTGCACTTTATTTACTCTTGTTACTTGTTGCTCGTTACATTTTATCTTATCACAAAACTATCTGTTACCACTTATTTAAGATTTGCGAGAATACCTTGCTGAAAACCGCTTATCATTTCTTCGCCTCATTGGGTTCGACACTTTACTTATCGAAGGACTAATAGATCCCTATACTTGTGGGTCATCAAGACTTTTTCTGCGCCGTTGGGAGTGTAGCGCCTTTGGTAGGTGGAATTTGGTAAGGAAAAATTTATATAGTGTTGAAATTTTCGTCACTTGTTACTATGGAAAGTAATTTTGAGGGCTTGTTCGGGTATCTTAACCCAAGAGATAAAAGAGTTGTCCTCAACCTACGAACCTATTGAAAATGAAACCCTTTTGAAGTTCCTTCGGTATGATGGAAAAACTGCTAGCTAACACTTTTAAGAGATGGAAAAAGCATCCCGATGAACATCTACTCTATGGGATGAAGTTTGTGGACTATTTAAGCTTGGTGTATACCCGATGATGTTGTTAAGAAGAAGGTCTTCCCTTTATCTTTGAAGGGAGACGATTGACATGGTATAGGCTATGTGATGATACGAGATCATGGAACTATAAAAGATTGAAATTGGAATTTCATCAAAAGTATTACCTATGCATCTTGTTCATCGTGATCGCAATTATATATAATTTTTGGCCTCCAAGGAGAAAGCATCGCCAAGCTTGGGGAGGCTTAAATCAATGTTATATTCATGCCCCAATCATGAGCTCTCAAGAGGACAATTCTTCGAATTTTATGCTCCGGCTTTTTGATAACAATCGCACCATGCTTGATACTTTTGTGTTGGCTCTTTTATGATGAAGACTATTGAATTTAAATGGAATTTATTGGATAGAATTAAACAAACTCAAGATTGGGACTCGACAAAGGTAAGGAGTCGTATGACACCTAAGTTTGATTGTGTTAAATATTTTATGGATACCAATATTTTCCGTAAGTTTAGCACTAAATATGGACTTGACTCGAGGTAGCTTTTTCTGTGAATCTTTTGCTACTTATGTTGATCTCCCAAGGAAAGTGGTTTAAATATCATCCTCCCATAGAAGTAAAAGTAGCTGCACCTATTAAAGTTGAAGAAAAGCTGTCACCATAATGATCCTATTGTCCCTACCTCTTATGTTGAGAAACCACCTTCCTTGTTAGAATAAAGGATCATGCTAAAACTTCAACTGTTGTTGTAAAAGCAATATTAGAACTTATACACCTCCAGCAAGTCAAAGAGAACCTAATATTGCTATTGTTAAAGATCTCTTGTCTAATAATATTGATGGGCATGTTATTCAATTCTGTGTGAAACTGCTAGAATTGCTAAACCGTGGCTAAAGATAAACATAGACCCGTGGTAGGCGCCATGTTATTTATGTTAAAATAGGAGATCATTGTTATCATGGCTTATGTGATATGGGTGCTAAATTAGATTATACCCATTGACTTATACAAAGAAATTATGATATTTGCACCGCTGAGTTAGAAGATATTGATGTTACAATTAAACTTGCCAATAGAGATACTATATCAGAATGGGAATTGTTAGAGATGTTGGTCTTGTGTGGAAAACTAAATATCCTGCTGATTTTCTTGTTCTTGGTTCCCCACAAGATAGCTTTTGTCCCAATTATATTTGGTAGACCCTTCTTGAATAATGTTAATGCTAAGATAGATTGCAAAAAGGAATGTTGTTACTATTGGCTTGGATGATATGGTTCATGAGTTTAATTTTTAAATTTAGTAAACAACATCGTGAGGAAGAATTCCTAGTAAGGATGAAATTATTGGTCTTGCTTCTATTGTCGACCCTAGTGATCCTTTAGAACACTATTTGCTAGACCATGAAAATGATATGTTCATGAATGAAAGAAGGGAAATAGATGAAGTATTCTTTAAACAGGAACCTATTCTCAACACAATTTTTCTGTTGAAACTTAGGGATCCTCCTCCACCCAAGGGTGATCCTGTTTGAGCTTAAACCCTGCTCGATAATCTTAAATATGCTTATCTTGATGAAAAGAAAATATATCCTTTATTAAAGTTAACCTTCAGCATGAAGAAGAAAGATTATTAAAACTCAAGAAGCACCGTTCGCTATTGGATATATTCTGATGATCTTAAGGGCATTAGTCCCACTCTATGTCAACATAAAATAATTTGGAAGCGGATGCCAAACCAGTTCGTGATCCTCAACGACGCTTGAATCCTAAAATGAAAAAGTGGTAAGAAAAGAAATACTCAAGCTTCGGAGGCAGGTATAATTTATCCCGTTGTTGATAGTCGGGGTAAGTCCGTCCATTGTGTCCCTAAGAAGGGAGGTATTACGTTGTCCCTAATGATAAAGATGAATTGATTCCGCAAAAGAATTATCACAAAGTTATAGGATGGTAATTGATTTCGCAAATTAAATAAAGCTACTAAGAAAGATCATTACCCCTTACCTTTTTTGATCAAATGCTAGAAAGATTATGCAAACATACACATTATTGCTTTCTAGATGGTTATTCGGTTTCTCTCAAATAATTGGGTTTGGCTAAAGATCAATCAAAGACTACTTTACATGCCCTTTGGTTTTGAAACTTTTTATTTATTTGATGGGGCTATATTCCATTTTTGTGAAAAGATTTGTGAGGTTTTCGGAATTTTTCCGCCTATGAATCCTTTTTTGATGATTGCTTGAGCAATCTTGATCGAGTTTTGCAGAGATGTGAAGAAACTAATCTTGTCTTGAATTGGGAAAAGTGCCACTTTATTTAATAAGGTATTGTCTTGGGGCACAAAGTTTCAAAGAGGTATTGAAGTTGATAAAGCCAAGGTTGATGCTATTGAAAATGCCATGTCCCAAGGACATCAAAGGTATAAGAAGTTTCCTTGGTCACCCGGATTTATAGGAGGTTCATTAAGGACTTCTCAAAAATTTCTGGCCTCCGACTAATTTATTACAAAAGATGTACCATTTGTCTTGGTGATGATTGTGTAAAGCATTTGAAATACTTAAGAAAGCATTTCTTCTCCCTGTTGTTCAGCCACCGATTGAATTTACCTTTAAATTATGTGGATGCTAGTGATTATGTTGGGGCTGTTCTAGGGCAAAGAGTTGATAAGAAATTAAATGTTATCCATTATGCTAGTAAGACTTAGACAATGCTCAAAGAAATTATGCTACTTGAAAAGGAACTTTTAGCAGTTGTATTTGCTTGTGATAAATTCAGACCCATATTGTTGATTCTAAAGTAACTATTCACCCGATCATGCTTATTAAATATCTTATGGAAAGAAAGATGCTAAACCTAGACTTATTAGATGGGTTCTCTCTCAAGAATTTGATTTGCATATTGTTGATAGAAAAGGAGCTGAAAACCCCGCTGCGATAACTTATCTAGGTTAGAGAATGTTCTTGATGACCCACTACCTATTGATGATAGCTTTCCGATGAACAATTAAATGTCATAAGCACTTCCGTTGCACTCCATGGTATGCTGATTATGCTAATTATATTGTTGCTAAATTTATACCACCTAGCTTCACATACCAACAAAAGAAAAGTTCTTCTATGATTTGAGACAATTTTGGGATGACCCACATCTTTATAAAGAAGGAGTAGATGGTGTTAAGACGTTGTGTGCCTGAGCATGAACAGAAGATCCACCAAGTGTCAATTCCAAGCTTATGGAGGACACCACCTGGAGATAGAACTGCAATAAGGTATTGCAATCCGGTTTTTATTGGCCTACTTCTTCAAGGATGCCCGAAGTTTGTTTTGTCTTGTGATGAATGTCAAAGAATTGGTAATATTAGTAGACGCCAAGAAATTCCTATGAATTATTCACTTGTTATTGAACCATTTGATGTTTGGGGCTTTGATTATATGGGACCTTTTTCCTCCTAATGGATATACACATTTTTAGTTGTTTGATTACGTTATAAGTGGGTAGGCTATTCCAACTAGTAGTGCTGATCATAACACTTCTATTAAAATGCTTAAGGAAGGTTATTTTTCCGAGGTTTGGAGTCCCTAGATATTTAATGACCGATGGTGGTTCACACTTTATTCATGGTGCTTTCCGAAAATGCTTGCTAAATATGACGTTAATCATAGAATTGCATCTCCTTATCACCCGCAGTCTAGTGGTCAAGTAGGAATTGAGTAATAGAGAGCTCAAATTAATTTTGCAAAAGACTGTTAATAGGTCTAGAAAGAATTGGTCCAAGAAACTTGATGATGCATTATGGGCCTATAGAACTGCATATAAGAATCCTATGGGTATGTCTCCGATAAAATGGTTTATGGAAAAGCATGTCACTTACCCTCAACTAGAACATAAGGAATATTGGGCTATTAAAGAGCTCAACTATGATTTCAAACTTGCCGGTGAGAAGAGGTTATTTGATATTAGCTCACTTGATGAATGGAGAACCCAAGCTTATGAAAATGCTGTTGTTTAAAGAAAAGTTAAAAGATGGCATGACAAAAGGATACAAAAGCGTGAGTTTAATGTAGGTGATTATGTATTGCTTACAACCTGCTTAAGATTTTTTGGGAAAACTTCTCTCTAAATGGGAAGGTCCCACGTTAATGAGGAGGTCTATCGGTGCCAAAAAATCAACAACTTAAGGCACAATAAGGTGGTAAACGGTCAAAGAATCAAACATTATATTCGGTAATCCCATAAATGTTGAAACCAATATTATTGAAACCGTAACCCGGAGGAATACATAAGGACACTTTCCAAAGCTTTATTCAAAAGGAATAGGTATTGGTATGGTAAGTAAACCGACTCCAAAAAATTTTTAAGGCAATATTTCCTGTTTTGGAATATTTAGAAAAAGAAAAAAGTGGAAGTCCGGAAGGAACGAGGCCCCACGAGGGTGGTGGGCGCGCCTTCCCTCGGAGCACCCCTGTGCCTCCGGACCCGTTTTGCACGATATGTATTTTGGTCGGAAAATTCATTATATATTCTCCAAGGTTTTGACCTCCGATCACGCAAAATCCTCCGTTTTGTTTTGAGCTGCTTTGCTAGAAGAGCAAGATGTCTTTCAAGAGTCAATGGGAGAGCCGGGATCTAATCCGACCGGAAACCAAACAACAACGTTGACCACTTTGGGCCGCAACGGAGGAAGAGATGGAGGCCGATTTGATGAGGGTAGATGCCATGGAGGATCAAAAAGTCACCCTCGGCCCCGAAATGGGTTTAAATGGGGGAACCACAGAAATTATTCCAAACTCGGTTATCCCTTCCAATGTTAGATTTCTTTCAAGAAAATATGAGGAGGAGTGTCTCTTTTCTCCAAGAAGCTATGCAACACCCTTTGGGTGCAAGGAGCTTTAGCCCTTATGAAAGCTTCGCAGGAAATAATGGACCTCAAGCAGCAAGTCAATAAGCTCGAGGAGGAGAACCGATCTTGAGGGGAGTCATCGCCAAGAATATTACACCAAACGAAGGAGACATAATCACATGGGTATGGGCACCCTTGGCAACCGCAAGCTTGGGGGGGTTCTTATCACAAACACAACCCCTATCTTTAACCTTTTTCTTAGTTCGATCCTATTAGTAGTATCTTGATCTAGTAGAATAAAGTTTATGGCATGATCTAGTTTTGAGTTTTGCTTTATGATCCCTCTATGTAATCGAGTCCATGAGCTATATATATATAAAGTTTAGTGTTGAGTCAAGGGCTTGATTTTTTGCCATGATCTTGGGTGAATAAAAGAATAGAAAAAAAAAAAGAATAAAAAGAAACAAAGAGTTCAATTGATCTTATTGAGAGTAATGACTTCACATAGAAAGAGTATGATGATTAAAAGTTGTTGGGAGTTGGCAAATATAGCTTTGGTCATCGCTTAAATTAATAGGAAGTAATAAAGAGAGAGGTTTCAATAGATATATTATCATTGACATCTTTTATGATTGGGAGCACTCATTAAAATATAACATGCTAAAGAGTTGATGTTGGACAAGGAAGACAAGTGATGAGTTATGTTTTCATATCCAGATAAAGTATGTTGTCATGGATCCTCTAACATGTTGAGCTTGCCTTCCCCTCATGTTAGCAAATTTCAAAGACCAAGTAGAGATACTACTTGTGCTTCCAAATAACCCTTAAACCAGTTTAGCCATGAGAGTCCACCATATCTACCTATGGATTGAGTAAGATCCTTCAAGTAAGTTGTCATCGGTAAAGCAATAAAATTGTTTCTAAATATGCATGATTTATTAGTGCAGAGAAAATAAGCTTTTACGAACTTGTTGTGAAGAAAAAACGATGGATGCATAATAAAGGTCCACATACAAGGGCAATATAAAGTGACGTTTTTTGCATTAAGATTTTGTGCATCCAACCCTAAAAGTGCATGGCAACCTCCGCTTCTCCGTGAAGGGCCTATCTTTATTATTATCCTCACCTTATGCAAGAGTCAAGGTGATCTTCACCTTTCCTTTTTTCATTTTATCCTTTGGCAAGCCCAAAGATGTTGGAAAGATATGATATATATCTAATTGGATGTAGGGAGCATGAAATTATTGTTGACATTACCCTTGAGGTAAAAGGTTTGGGGCAAAACTATAAGCCCCTATTTTTCTATGTCCATTAAAACTCCGAACCACAAGTATTGGATGAGTGTTAGCAATTATGAAGGAACTAAATGATAGTTGAGTATGTGGACTTTCTTTTAAGCTCGAATGGACTCTTTTCGATGTTATGATAAATTGCAATTGCTTCAATGATGGGGTTATAGTTTGTTTGCCCAATAAGGTTTCGATTCATACTTTTGCATTGTGAAAAGACATCACTTGAACATAAGTAATCATATGACAAAATCTATATATGTTGTTTATGAGAATAATCATGATGCCTTCATGTCCGATTTTTTTTATCGACGCCTACCTCTAAACATGAGGACATATTTATTGTTATTTTTCCGCTTTGAGGACAAGCGGGTCTAAGCTTGGGGAAGTTGATACGCCCATTTTGCATCATGCTTTTATATCGATATTTATTGCATTATGGGCTGTTATTTCACGTTACAATACTTATGGCTATTTCTCTTATTTTAAAGGTTTACATGAAGAGGAGAATGCCGGCACCGGAATTTTGGCCGAAAAGGAGCAAATATTGGAGACCTATTCTCAGGTAACCCAAGTCCCAAACTCCACGGAATATCTTAAAATAAATAAATAAAAACCGTCGAAAGATGAAGGCCAGGGGCCACCCTTTCCCACGAGGGGGGCGCCCATACCTCGTGGGCCCCCGGTGGCTCTCTCATGCCCATCTTTCCTATATGAAGTTTTCATGAGAAAAAAACATTAAAACCTTTCGGACGAGACTCCGCCACGAGGCGTAACTCTTGGGAACTAATCTAGGGCTCCAAGCTGTTCCCGGGGACATTTTCCCGAGGGGGGAAATCATCGCCCATCATCACCAACGCCCTCTCATCGGGAGAGGGCAATCTCCATCAACATCTTCACCAGACCATCTCATCTCCAAACCCTAGTTCAACTCTTGTATCCAATTCGTCTCCAAGTCCCGGATTGGTGGGTAGGTTTAGTAGTGTTGATTACTCCTTGTAGTTGATGCTAGTTGGTTTATTTGGTGGAAGATCAATGTTCAGATCCTTTATGCATATTATTACCCCTCCGATTATGAATATGAATATGCTTTTGAGTAGTTACGCTTTGTTCCCGAGGACAAGGGAGAAGTCTTGCTATTAGTAGTCATGTGAATTTGGTATTCGCTCGATATTTTGATGAGATGATGTTGTCTAGTTTTAGTGGTGTTATGTGAACGCCCTACATAACACTTACCATTATTTGGGCCTAGAGGAAGGCAGAAGTAATAAGTAGATGATGGGTTGCTAGAGGAGAAGCTTAAACCCTAGTTTATGCTTTTCCAAGGGCTGATTTGGATCCATATGTTTCATGCTATGGTTAGGTTTACCTAATACTTTTGTTGTAGTTATGGATGCTTGCAATAGAGGTTAATCATAAGGGGATGTTTGTTCAAGTAAGAACAGCACCCGCAACGTCCACCCACATATCAAATTATCAAAGTACCAACGCAATCATATGAACGTGATGAAAACTAGCTTGACGATATTCCCATGTGTCCTGAGCGCTTTTCCTATTATAAGAGTTTGTCCAGCTTGTCCTTTGCTACAAAAAGGATTGGGCCACCTTGCTGCACTTTATTTACTTTGTTACTTGTTGCTCGTTACAATTTATCTTATCACAAAACTATCTTTACCACTTATTTAAGATTTCAGAGAATACCGCTGAAAACCGCTTATCATTTCCTTCCTCCTCGGTTCACTCTTACTTATGGAAAGGACTACGATAGATCCCCTATACTTGTGGGTCATCGAGGCAAAGGCCGCAAGGAGCATCCGTCAACGCCCTTATACATCGGAGGTGCTTATTGAGTCTAAGCAAAGATATCCACAAAGGTTCATTTATGGGGTGTTCATGCCAGCCGGTTTCAATACTTCCGGTCACCCCATTATTGGGTAAGTTCCCCTTTGGGAGACATCATTCGAATAGAGAGGAAGGATCTAGTCGCCGGGCCATTGAATTGGGCCCATGCCTTAGTATGTGCCACGGCAATTGTCTCAACACCGTGGATTCATCAACGATTGGACAGAGCGCAACCGTGGAAAAGTTCGACAACACATATTGACTATTCACTTTATGGGTCGTAATTGAGGCCTCTGGAGTTGTTTTAGCCCCCGAGGTGACAAATTTGTTATTGCTCCGCTTGATGTTTTGTACTAACAATGCAGCTGA
>JAHIAM010009592.1:0-46232 GCA_021605205.1 Aegilops longissima | reverse complement strand
AGCGCTGGAGAACCACGCATGTCCTGTTGAGCTGGGTTAAGCACCTCTGGAGAAAGCTAAACTGACCGGTCATGATAGGGCGAGAGCCGATCGCTGCTCGAGAGGTTTTTGAGTCCCTAAAGACTTATGCCGCTTAGAGCGAGGAGTCGGCATTGTCCGCCTAGGCGTGATAGCCTCAACTCGGTCTTCCAACCAAGGGCTTCACCAAATTTAAAATTATAGAATTCTATGGCTAAGGAGAGTGTTCAAGCATTATAGTCCTGTTTTGTTCACAAAGGAGCGCCCCTCAAGGACCCAAGAATGGGAACAAGAGTGCCAAGTTCATCCCAACACCCCAAAGACTGTGGCATGGGGGCTGAAGCCGACGACTTGCCATCTCTCAAATTTAATACACGGCCGAGTAAGGTAATATTTTAAATAAAAAGTGTTGCTTAGCGATATGAACAAGTTTTCAAAGATTGGATAACAAATGAGTCTACTCAAAATTATATCTTTGGAGCATTCATCCGCTTATAAGGTGCACCCTTCAGACGCCTCATAATACATTTCTGGCTTGTGATGCTCCTTCTTGGTGGTGGTCCGCCTTCACAAGCTTCTCATTCATCTTGCCCCAAAGGCACCTTAGAAGGGAAAGGTCTACGGCACCTTTTTGATGCGCATTTGAGCGCTGATGACTTCAACCCATGGACAAAGGCTCACCAGCCTCACCAGCCCAAGTAGCTCCTGTGCATGGCTTCATTAGGCCACACCAACTATCGACTTCATGGCCTGTTCGCCACCTTATGGAGCTCGACCAGCTGCTTCAACTGGTCGCTATACCTGTGTCCGCCTCAAAGATACCGAGACCAGAACACCTTCTCCGCCGAGCCCTCCTCGACTCGCTAGAATGCGCAAGATCAGCCACACCGCGGGCAGATCTGAATGCCCCGAGAGCCCGGATTCGGGTAAGTAATGATAATTCACTTTCACATGCTTGCTTTGCATATAGAATGCCTTACCCGCCGCCATCTTCTTCATCGCCTCAATCTCCTCGGAGGGCTTTGGGCTTCGCCTTAGCGGCCTTGGCGCCTCAAGGGCCATGGCAGCTTGGACTCCCGAGTCTTGAGTCACGCCCAAACCTCATGTTTTTCCACGAGGCCCGGAGCTCTGCCGCACCTCCGCCACCCACGCCTCTTCTTTTCTCGGTGTTCAGCAGATTGCTGCCTTGACACCGCCTTTAGGGTCGCCACCTCATTCGTGGCCCCGCAATATTCATGTTATTCCTGTCATTTTTGCAAACACATCTTTTAAATACTCCCATAAGGTATTATTACCTTCCTTGTCCTCGAGCTGCTTTTTGGCAAGTCCGAGCTCGTCTCGGACTGCTCGAGGCTCGCTCAATGCACCAACCTCCACAACAAGGCGCCAGAGGTCCAAGAAGAGCCTGATTCCCATATTGACATACTTATGTTAGACTCCAGATATCTTTTTAGATCCTCGCTCGGATTTTTCTTTCCAACACCAAACCGAGCATCGGGCTACCGCCTATGTGGTAATATTTTATATATCTTAAATACATACCTCAAAGCCTATTAGAAGGTGGCAAAGCTTCACCAGCCCCTTGGCGGATCGAATCCTTCCGGATCACCACACTCATAACAAGGCGGTGTTCGTGATGGAAGCGCCGCTAAGCGCCCATCAAATCATCCGTGCCTCCGGTTGACGGAGGTCACCGCGTCAGCAGCTTGCCCTTCTATTAAGGGGTCGCGGACTCGGAACCAATCGGGTTCCAGACGGAGTCCGCGCAGGTCAACTTGAAGCCCTTCGGTTTTATCCCTTTGAGCCCGATTCCGGAGGTCGCCTTGGCGCCCATAGCCACCTCCTGGCTGGGCCCCTTTGGGACTCCACCCGCGCCATCCCGCGGAGGAGACGAGGCGGTCGGAAGTGAGGTGCTATTCACCGATTAACTAGGAGCCGCCGATTTAATCGCCGAGTCCATCCTGGGCTGCATGGTTATATCCGCATTATAAGATGTCAAGAGAAATGAAACACCATGAGTTATTTCGTGTCCGACACTTACGATTTCGCCAGGGGCTTGGTCCTTGAGCCCACTCTCTGCTCTTGGCATTGGCGGTGTAGTCTAGAGGAAGGGTCCTTCCTTCTGACCTTTCGCCTAGTTGGGGCGGCTCTTCCTTTCTTCTCTTCACCGGGAGAGGCTTTTTTCCTCCTCGCCTTTGCGGGAGGAGTCCGCCGGCCATCGGACGATGAGTCCGACAACACTGGCGCCGGAACTCTTCGAGTTCCCGTGGCCTTCTTCTTGGTTTCTTTTCCCAAGACCACGGAGGTGCCTAACCAGCAGCCCCGCCAATTGGGCGCCCATCGCTCTTTTCCGGCAAGGGAGCCGATAACATCCGCCCGGACGCCTTTCCCATCCCAAGGACTTTTGAATAAACAATATATAGCTTCGCCTATTATTGATTTCCCTTATATATATGTTCACTTATGACAGTGCAACGACACTTTGGTACGGCAATACATCAGGGCTTAAGTACCTATAACATGGTGTGATAAGTCCAACACTTTCACAAGTGCAGCATTTTAACTTATAGCATATGCATCGGGCTCAATCATGTCTTGGGTCATTAGTTGGGCCCGCCTGCCCCATGTTTTGTACTCTTACGCCCGCTATATCGCTAAGGTAGCTGGAGAACCAATGCGACAGCCCTGTTGAGCTGGGTTAAGCACCAAAGGAGAAAGCTAAAACTGATCATGATAGGGAGAGCCGATCGCCGCTCGAGGTTTTTGAGTCCCAAAGACTGCCGCTTAGAGCGAGGAGTCGGCATTGTCCCTAGGCGTGATAGCGCCTCTAACCTCGGTCTTCCTCATACCAAGGGCTTCTCACCAAATTTAAAAATATAGAATTCTATGGCTAAGGAGAGTGTTCAAGCATTATAGTCTCATGGTTTGTTCATTGGTTGAGCGCCCCTCAAGGACCCAAGAATGGGAACAAGAGTGTCAAGTTCATCCCCAACACCCCACTGTGGCATGGGGCTCAAGTCGACGACTTGCCATCTCTCAAATTTAATACACACGCAAGAAGGTAATAATATTTTTAAATAAAAAGTGTTGTTTAGCGATATGAACAAGTTTTCAAAGATACAGATAACAAATGAGTCTACTCAAAAATTATATCTTTGAGCATTCATCCGCTTATATGTGCACCTTCAGACGCCTCATAATACATTTCAGCTTGTGATGCCCTTCTTGGTGGTCCGTCCTTCACAAGCTTCTCAGGCCCATCTTGCCCCAAGGCACCTTAGTTAGGGGAAAGGGTCTACGGCACTTTTGATGCACGGAGCGCTTGATGACTTCAACCCATGGACAGCTCACCAAATTACCACCACCTCGAAGTAGCTCCTGTGCATGGCTTCATTAGGCCACACCAACTATCGATTTCATGGCCTGTTCGCCACCTGATGGAGCTCGACCACCTGCTTCAACCGGTCGCTATATACTGCGTCCGCCTCAAAGATACCGAGACCAGAATACCTTTCTCCGCCGAGCCTCCTCGATCAGAATGCGCAAAGATCAGCCACATCATGCAAGCAGATCTCTAACGCCTCGGAGATTCCCATTCTGTAAGTAATGATAATTCACTTTCACATGCTTGCTTTGGTATATAGAATGCCTCACCACGCCATATCTTCTCTTCATCGCCTCAATCTCCCGGAGGGCTTTTTGGCTTCGCCTTAGCGGCCTTGGCGCTCTCATGGGCCATGGCGAGCTTGACTCCCGAACTCTTTGAGTCACGCCCAAACTCTCATGTTTTCCACGAGCCCTGGAGCTCTGCCGCACCTCCCACCACTCCACGCCTCCTTCTTTTCTCGCTGGTGTGCTCAGGTCGCATTAAGCTGCCTTGACACCGCTTCTTTAGGGTCGCCACCTCATTCGTGGCCCCTGCAATATTCATATGTTATTCCTGGCTATTTTTGCAAACACATCTTTAAATACTCCCATAAGGTATTACTTACCTTCCTTGTCCTCGAGCTGCTTTTTGGCAAGTCCGAGCTCGTTTCTCGACTGCCCGAGGCTCGCGTCAATGCACCAACCTCCACACAAGCAAGGCGCCAGAGGTCAGCATGCACAACTGATTCCTATATTGACATACTTATGTTAGATTCCTCACAAGATATCTTTTTTAGATCCTCGCCTGGATTTTTCTTTCCCAACACCAAACCGAGCATCGGCTACCGCTCTATGTGGTAATATTTTATATATCTTAACACATACCTCAAAGCCTATTAGAAGGTCAGGCACAAAGCTTCAACAGCTGCCCTTCATGGATCGAACTCTTCCGGATCACCACACTCATAACTAAGGCGGTGAGCCTTCGCGGATGGAAGCGCCTAAGTTACCATCAAATCATCATCCGTGCCTCCGGTTGGATCTGAGGTCACCGTGCAGCAGCCTTGCCCTTTCACGAAGGGGTCGCCATCGGACCGGGAACCAATCAAGGTTCCTTTGACGAGTCGCAGGGCCGAATCCTTAGCTCCTTCGGTTTTATCCCCTTGAGCCCGATTCGGAGGTCGCTTTGCGCGCTTCCATAGCTACCTCCGGCTCGGCCCTTTTGGGATTCCACCCCGGCCATCCCGCTGGGCGGGAGGAGACGAGCGGTCGGAAGTGAGGTGCCATTCACCTCCGACGAATCTGTGGGAGCCGCCGACCTAATCGCTCGAGTCCATCCTTGGGCGGGCTGCATGGTTATATCCGCATTACAGATGCCGTATGGTGAAATGAAACACCATGAGTTATTCTCGTGTCCAGACATTAACGATTTCGCCAGGCTTGGTCCTGGAGCCCACTCCTTCGCCGGCTGCCGGCATCAAGGTGTAGCCCAGAGGAAGGGTCCTTCCTTCTGACCTTTTCTTCGCCTCTCAGTTGGGCGGCTTTCCTTCTTTCTCTCTTCACTGGGAGAGGCCCTTTTCCTCCTCCTCGCCTTTTGGCGGGAGGAGTCCGCCCGGCTACCTGGACGATGAGTCCGACAACACCGGGCGCCGAACCTTCGAGTTCTTGTGGCCTTCTTTCTGATTTTTCCGGCACGACGTGAGGTGCCAACCAGCAGCGCCACACTGAATCGCATGCCCACCGCTCTTTCCGGCAAGGGAGCCGGATAATGATCTCGCCCGGACGCCTTCACCGGTCCTCACAAAGGTGAGGGAGAGTTTAGATCCCGCACGAGTCAAAACTATGAAAAAAAGAGTCCCAGAAGGGCAAAATAACTTACTTCGCTGGTTTGATGTCATGAGCTGAACCCACGATCTTCCGTCGCAGATGTGGGAGCTTCATGCCTGAACAACATTCTTCTGTGCATCTGCGTGACGAGGTGTCAAGAGCCGACTCAAGGTCTGTGCCGTGCTGGATCAAACTCCCACAAATTGAAGGCCCGTTGCTGGCATGGAGAATCCGATGGATGAGCATCACCCGGATTACGCTGACAAGCTTGAGATTCTTGTCCACCGTGTTTCTTTGACGCAGGTTTGGGGTCCCGGCAGTTTCTTCTCATTACTTCCACGCCGTGCCCATCTTCTTCCATGAGGTGAGCCGAGTGGGAAGCCAGATCAGATTTGGGGCTACCATTGAGAGCCAGCATGCTTTCCTTGGATATAGAACCACCCCTGATTACACATTCTTTATGGTCTCCACAAAGGAGCCCTGAGCCATAGGACGCTTTGTAACACCAATGGAAGTAACTTTCCATATTTGTAACTCCAACTCTTGCCATTTTCGGCATTGTGATATGATATTCCTCCGGTTGGGTTCTTTTCTTTTGCATTTTGTCCATGTCATGCATTTCATATCATGTCATCATGCATCGATTTGCATAATGCGTGTTCGCCTCATGATTCCGAGCATTTTCCCGCTGTCCGCTTTTGTAATCCGCACTTATGTTCCCCAAGCCCCTTTTACGCTTTTCCGTGAGCGGTACTAAACTTTCTCGAATGGACCGAGGTTTGTCAAGTGGCCTTGGTATACCACCGTCAAGTTTCGTCATTTGAGCTCGCTGGTACTCCAACGGTTAACCGCTCTCAAGAAAGGCCTTTTTGTTGCAGCCCAACACCCTTCAAAATAGTCCAATAACCCATCTAAGTCACTTCCATGTTCTCCGGCTGCTCGATCACGATCGTGGGCGAAAACTACACCTCATTTGACTCTCCTAGCTCCTCTATGCCTATTTAAACACCTCCCCTGGCCCAAACCGGGTCTTCCTCCTAAACCCTAGCCTCCTCCTCTCACCGGACACGTCCGGTCCGGATGATGAAACTGTCACGCCTGCCACTGGGCCACACCATGGCCACCGGCCAGCTGGGCCCGGCGAGGTCTTGATCGGGCCCCCCGAGCCCATCTCCTCCTCCCGCCTGAGGCGGGCACACCATCGGAGCCGGGCCGGCCGACTCAGCTTGCTGCCTCGCCCGGGTCACACATCACAATGGCCACGGGCCCGGCCTGCCACAGGCACTGGCCGGCCATCAAGGGCTGGCCACCGGGCCACCAGGCTGCCCTTCTCTCTCCTCCTGCCCGCCTCGCTTCTGCATTCTCCTCGCCTTGCCCGCGAGCAGCTGGGCTCACGATCACCGCCTCGATCCGATCGGATCGATTCAGATCCGGTTGACTTCTTCCCTTAATTTCGCTCTAAGTTTTTATCTCGTGATTATTTTGTGGTATTTTCAACGATCATAACTTTGCACCGAGCTCCGCTTTATGTATGTAATATGTAAAATGTTCGCCCAAGAGTAGATCATTTCATCTCATTGCATCATTTTCATTTGAGCTCATCTTGATGCCCAAATGCTGTTAGAAGAGGGCTATGTGATGTTAGTTTCGCTTCTTAATGTAACTTGCACTTTTGTTATTTTTGCTATGATTGATGTGTGCACCCTATGAATTTGAGTCCTACATGTGTTTTGTAATATGCCATGCCATCTTTCCAGGGGTGTATGCCATGTATTTTTGTGATCTATGTGGTGACTAGCACAAGCATGCAAAGTAGGCTTCCTGATGTTGCTGATTTCACCCCCTTTTTTAGCGATATTTTGATGCCATGTTAACTTGATGCTACCGAGAGATCCATGCATATTTTGAGATACTTCAGTAAGGATGTTTTGAACATATGGTTATGCTCTATCCATCCATGCCTTTGCTTTGCAATTATGGAGTGCCATAGCTTGAGTCAATCGAGCTCTACTTTTGCTACAAAATGTTTCCGCAGATTGTTTACATGTTATTCAATTTTGCCAAGGTTGTTGTGGTTGATCCGTGTATGCTATGATGTTGTTCTTGCCATGTATGTCTTCTATGCCATGTCTTCTGATGTATGTATGCTTAGTTTATCATATAAGGCTCTGTAGTGAGTGCTTTGAGCTCTTAAACATGCCTACTTGTTATCTGTTTTTGACATGCCATGTTGTCAAATCAATAACTAAACTTGCCATATTGACATGGATGTTACTATATTTTTTGATCCTTTTGGCTTATGGTCAGTAAGGGACTTTTGTTCTATGCTTTGAGTAGATTCATGCCATGCCTTGTTTTGCTATTATAAGTTCCTGTAGCATGTTGTTTTCTTGCTCAACATTGCTACCGATGCTGTTTTTGCCATGTCCAAATGATATTTTTTTTTGCACTTTTGCCATGCTTGTTTGAACCTGTTATGATGTGATTTAGCCAGTAGCTCAGTGTTCATCTTTTGTCAAGCATCTTGAGTAGATCACTGCCATATACTTTGTTGGTACGCTTGGGTGCAGTAGCTTAATTTCTTGTTGCTTGCTAAGTGGTATCATGCTGTTAATGGCAGATTTGTGCCATTCTTGTTTTGCTTGTCATTTGCAAACCGTGCATCCGATTCCGTGATCTTTATATCGATTTCAACCAAATCATCTCATCTTTCCAGCGCATACTTGGTTTGCTGTTGATGCCTGGTTCATCATTTTCCTTCCGAGCGCCGATACGCATTGCATATCACATCCCGCATATCATGCCATGTTTTGCATCATGTTGATTGTGCATTGCACCGTGATTTATTGTGGTTCCTTTGTTTGTGTTCTTGCTTTGGGTAGAGCCGGAGACGAGTACGTGAACGAGGAACCTGTTGAGAACGCCACGAGGATCAAGCTGACAACTCGAGAACATTGCGTGCAAGATGACCATACCTCAAATCACTTCTATCTTTGCTATGCTAGTTGCTCGCTCTTTTGCTATGCCTATGCCATGATGCCTACCACTTGCTATATCATGCCACCCATATTGCCATGTCAGCCCCTAACCATCCTTTCCTAGCAAACCGCTGATTGGCTATGTTACCGCTTTGCTCAAATTTCTCTTATAGCGCTAGTTAGCTAGTGAAGTTGAAGTTTGTTCCTTGTTGAACATGGAGATGTTGTTCCTTGTTGGAACATGTTTACTTGTTGGGGATATCACAATATATATCTGCTATAATTAATGCATCTATATACTTGGTAAAGGGTGGAAGGCTCGGCCTTATGCCCGTGTTTTGTTCCACTCTTGCCACCCTAGTTTCCACCATACCGTGTTATGTTCCTTGATTTCGCTTTCTTACACGTTGGTGATTTATGGGACCCCTTGATGCTTTCGCTTTGAATAAGACTCTCCAAAGAAGGCCCAACTTTGGTTTTACCATTTGCCACCTAAGTTTTTTTCCCCGGTTTTCATGAGCCCGAGGGTCATCTTTATTTTAACCCCCCCAAGGTTCCTTCGAAAAGTGTCTTCAAACTGGCAGCATCATGGGCCACCACGGGCAACTCGAGGGCTGGTTTTACTCAGAGGCTGACCTATCCGGTGTGCCCCGAGAACGAGATATGTGCAGCTCCTATCGGATTTGTCAAGACAATCGGGTGGCTTTGCTGGTCTTGTTTTATTGCTGTCGAAATGTCTTGTAGTCCGGGATTCCGAGATTGATCGGGTCTTCCCGTAGAAGGAATATCCTTCGCTGACCGTGAGAGCTTATAATGGGTTGTTGGGACACCCCGCAGGTATTATCTTTCAAAGCCGTGCTCGCGTTATGAGGCAGATGGGAATTTGTTAATGTCCGTTGTAGAAAACCCGGTTGACCTTAATTAAAATACACATCAATCAAGGTAACTGTGATGGTCTCTTCTCGGCGGAGTCCGGGAAGTGAACACGGTGTTGGAGTTATGTTTGACGAAGTAGTTCAGGATCACTTGATCGCTACTAGCTTCACGACCGTGCTTTGCTTCTCTTCTCGCCTCTTTATGTAATGTAGCCACCATATATGCTAGTCGCTTGCGCAGCTCCACCTTACAACTCTGTCCTTCCTATAAGCTTAAATAGTCTTGATCTCGGGTGTGAGATTGCTGAGTCCCCGTGACTCAGATTCTACCAAAACAGTTGCAGCCGACGATGCTGCAGTGTGACGCAACCGAGCTCAAGTGGAGTTCGACGAGGAACGTGGTCACTTTATGTGTCTTTTTCCCGATGATCAGAGTGGAGCCTCAGCTGGGACGATCGGGATCCTGTAGCATTTGGGGTATCTTTTTATTTTGGTTCCGTAGTCGGACCTTGAGTGTAATCTGAATGATGGATGTTTATTTATGTATTGTGTGAAGTGGCTAATCGAAGCCAACTATGTATCTCTTTCCTTATGTATTACATGGGTTGTGTGAAGATTACCTCACTTATGACATTGCTTTCAATGCGGTTATGTTTCTAAGTCGTGCCTTCGACATCGCGGGAGATATAGCCGATCGGGGCGCTATGTTGGTAATCGTGAGCCTTCCCCACTTAGGAGCCCCTACTTGATTGTTTGTCATGCTTGTTGAGTCTAGAACGGAAAATGTTTTGAGTCTTAGGATTATATATATCGAGAGTAGGATTCTTTTACTCCCCAGCCCTTCTGTCGCCTTCGGTGAGGTCTCCCGACGAGAAGTTTTGACTTCTCTCTCAAATTTCACTAAAAAATTTTAGGATCACGCGGTATCTTGGGATCGCTCGATGGTTTTGTGACGAGAACATTGTTCTTGGTGCCTCGACATTTAGGGTTGTGGCAAGGTCCCGGAGTTGAGCCCGAGGTGTTGTCGCCACAATTTTATCGCTGCAGCTCGAATACCTGAGATTTGCCGACATCGAAATCTCTTTTGTGCAGTTGTTGGTGAGATAACTCGATAACCCAAAGATCGGGTGAGCTCGAGTATTGCCATGACTTGTATAATGGATGTTTTTCAAGGTCGAGGTACATGATTTCCGGGTTTCTTGGTTATGTGTTGACGGATGGATACAAATGATCTAGGTATTGTTAGTTTGGGTGATATATTTGTGTCCCCTGTATCCCCAACAACAGATTGCATAACCGTAAAGTTTCGGAGTTTAAAGGTGGGATTCAAGTAGCTCCTAGCATTTCTTCCCGCAGATATTTGTTCGTGATTGGGTAATCCTTACCACTTATTTGTTCCAAATTTTACCTTTGTTATTTTTCATCAACCCTTAATCAAGTGGCTTTCACCTTAATGGACGTGATGTTAACTTTGAATTCATTCGCTCATTCTTGTTCAATGTTTATTGTGAAGACTATATGTTGCAATTTCTATCCGCTGATTCAACTTGACTATTTGTCTATCAAGTGCTAACGGATGTCACCCTTTCAGATGGCTCCGCCAACGCCGCCGTAATCCGGAACTAAATGATGGGAATCAACAACCTCCACCTCCACCTCCGCCTCCCGAGGCCCGGCAAGCTATCATGGCAGCCACCAATGCCAATGCTCGATGATTTTGCAGCTCTTGCAAGAGCGCCTCAAGGGCAAGGCAATCAAGGAAATCAAGGTCAAGGCAACAATCAGCCGTGACTTTGCTACTTCCGCCGGGCCTCGCTAATCACCAAGTCTTTCGGGCCGTGGTCGAGGCCACAGACGCCGACGATTGGCTTGTGGACATCTCGCAAACATTTTGAATGTAGCAATGTCGCATTGAGGACTTTGTCAAGTTTGCATCGCTTCAACTCAAGGACCAAGCGCCGAGTGGTACCAAAGAATACAAAGATTCCAGAGGAGGTCGTGTCATTACCGGGATGAGTTCCGCCGAGATTTCAGAGCTCACCACATTCAAAAGTGTTGTTGAGAGCAAGCGTGAGGAGTTCCGCAATCTCAAGCAAGGCAACATGTCTGTATCAATACAATATCCAGCTTCCTGTAAACTCGCCGCTGCATAAGCAAGACGCCCTCGATGAAAAGAGTATGATCTATCAATTCTGAGGTGGTCTCGAGAAGATCTGCAATTAGCTCTCGTGGCTTTTTGAGCCGTAAAAGTATGATGAATTCTACAACATGGCACTCAAGCAAGAAGCTGCCCAGCTCAAATGTGAGGCTTCTAAGAAGAGAATCAGGATGCAGTCTCAGTCTTCTTTCTTCCTCTCAAGTGGCAGCTAAGCAGAGAAGTTCTACCTTCCTCCTCCTCCGCTCATTAGCCTTTATCGCCAGAAGAACTCAGGTGGTGGATCTTCCCACCCACCCAACCCAAGCTATCGAACAAGTCAAATTCTCAAGCTCCAAGGTCAAATGCTCCTTACCACCGTCTTCTCGTGAGGTGACTTGCAACAAGTGTCAGCAGAAGGTCACTATGCGTAACAAGTGCTTCAACCAAAGGCGCCTTCCGCCTCCTCCCGTGAAATCTTCCAAAGAATGCAGTGGTCAAGCATAATCCAAAGCATGCCAAGGTGAATATGATGAATGCAGCTCGAAGCGAGGAATCTACCGATGTGATAATGGGTAATCTTCGCTTAATGATATTCCCGCAAAAGTCTTATTTGATACCGTGCATCGCATTGTTTCATGTCAAGACCGCTTTTGCCAAGCATGATTTCACTTCGTAATTTTTGGATAAACTCTCAGCAATTGTTTCCGGAAAGCACATGAGTTCTAGTTTGTTGGTTCCAATGTCGGTATCAAGATGGGCGATTATAGATTTATGGCTAAACCAATTGTTCCTTGGTGACTCGGATATTGATCTTATTCTCGGATGGATCGGCTTTCAAAGACAAAGCTCAGCTTGATTGTGCTGCCAGGAAATTCAATTGACTCACTCTTCTAATGATGTGATCATCTATGCCGCTGTGGATGAAACCATTCGTTGTTTTCTCTCAATGAGAAGGGCGAATTGATGCTATCTCTCGATTCCAGCTTAGAGTACCAAGATGTCTTTCCAAGAGCTTCCGTATGCCTCCTCATCGCCGCTTGAATTCATTATCGATCTTGAGCCCGCATCGAACTCCGCTTGTAAGCCGCCCATACAAGCTTGGACCTGATGAGCTGAAGGAATTGAAGAAGCAGCTCGATGAACAAGAGCGCCTGGTTTGATCGATCGAAGTTCATCTCCTTGGGGTTGTGGTGTTCTTTTGTCCGTAAGAAGGATGGCACGGACCGACCGTATGCTGATTACCGCCCATTGAATAAGAAGACAATCAAGAACAAGTATCCACTTCCCAACATCAATGAGCTTTTCGAGCAACTCAAAGGTGCTAAAGTGTTCTCCAAGCTTGACCTTCAGATATTATCATCGATTCAGATTCGTGAACAAGATATTCCCAAGACAAGATTCGTAACAAGCTTTGGTTCTATGAATATACCGTCATGTCTTTCGCCTTGTCAATGCTCCTCCAACATTCTCTCTGATGATGAACTTCATATTCAACCCCTACACCAATGAATCTGCCTTGGTCTATCTTGATGATATTTTGGTCTTCTCCAAGAATAAGAAGGATCATGCCAAACATTTTGATTGGTGCTAGACAAGCTCGTAGAGCATCAATTCTATGCTAAGTTCTCCAAATGTGAATTTTGGCTTGATGAAGTGCTTTATCTTGGTCATATCATCTCCGCCAAGGGCATCGCTGTTAATCCCTAGAAGGTGTCCGCATAGTTGTGAATTGGGAACCTCCTCGTATCGTCAAGAAGCTTCAGCTTTTCTTGGTCTTGCAAGCTATTGCTGTCAAGATTCGCTGAGAACTTCTCCAAGATTGCAAAGCCTCTTTCCAACCTCCTCCTAAGCATGTGAAGTATGTCTGGTCTCTTGAGTGTGATGTTGCTTTCAATACTCTCAAAGAGAAACTCACACAGCTCTCTGCCTTGACTCCTCCCGATGAATCCAAGCCATTCAAGTTTTCTCGTGATGCTTCTTCAAGGTCTCGTGCTGTGTTAATGCAAGAGAAGAGAGTTGTGTCTTATACCTCTCGTACCAAGCTCAACGAAAAGAATTACCCCACTCACGATCTTGAGTTGGCAGCTTGTCCATGCATTGATAACATGGAGACATCTCTTGTTGGGAAGGAAAGTGGACATATTCACCGATCACAAGAGTCTCAAGTATATCTTCACTCAACCCAACCTCAACCTCGTGCACTCTGATGGGTTGAAATGATTCAAGAGTACAACCCAAGTATTGAATATACTCCGCAAGGCCAATGTGATTGCAGATGCTTTGAGCAGAAGGCTTTATCGCAATGCCTCAATTCTCAAGCCCTTTGTCGTGGAATTGTCATGGCAGATGTCCTCGTGAAAGGACTTTAGTCGCAGGGCCATCGAACGGGTTAACTTAGAGGGTTAAAGCGGACACAAAGACACGGAGTTATACTAGTTCGCCCTTCGATGAAGGCAAAGCCTACGCCTAGTTGTGATGGGATTGATGTGATTTCGGCGACTAGGGAGCAATAGCTTTGCTTAAGCTTCCTCGAATTGTCTTTTTTCAATCCGCCACTGGTCGCCCCTTATATACACGGGTTGACGCCCTACCGGTCTCACAGAGTCCCGATCCGCTCATACAAGTGTCCGGCTCGGTCTTTCTCTTATCTTACAAATTCAAGTTACAAGACTAAGGCGGTTTATATGAATGGACCCCGATCCGCCCGGCTTTGGGCCTCCTCCGGGCCCTCGATTATGGATTTAGGGTAACCCGCCCTTCAGTATGGTTTACACTCGTAGTTATATCCCAACATTAGGCCCCTGATTGACTTGAACCGTTCATGTTAATCTTCAACATCTTCGTGAAACTCCGATCTCCCTTCATATTCCGTCAGAACCGCCATCCGCTTGAACCGCCGTGACGCTATCCTCCCGACCACCGTAATGTAGCGCCTTTGACGCTATCCAAACAAAGAAGATTCCTTTCATTTAATGCTATCCCGAAATCGAGATGCATCACCATGCCGTCCGCCGCTTTGACTCCTCGATTCTCGCGGCTTGTTAATTGCCCTGTTCCTTATAAATAGACCGCACTTCTTCTCTTCTTCTTCCGCTTCTTTCCTCCTTCCTCGCGACGCTCCAGCCCGGCTCGCCCGCCGACCTTCGTCCTCACCAAGCCGCTTAGGGTCAGCTGCAGATCAACTCTCGATCGACCGTAAGCTCTTTAGCACTCATACCGGCCACAAGATCGTAAGGCCCTCTTCGAGCCCTAGATCCACATCCAAGGTCCCTGCCTCTTGTAGTTCATGCGGTGTTCATCGTAGTGTCCTCATACCTGCTCTCGCCATGGCCAGATGATTTGGCCGTGAGTATTACATCCTCCTGCGGCATCGAGCTCGCCATCGGGCTTACTCCTTGTCCATCTTTCATTTTGTTCAGATCTTCTTGTTTAGGACGCATGAACCTTCCCGCCTCTATGAGGCTTGCATAGGTCAGAAATTTTTCTCACCGAACCTTCGTAGATCTAAATTACTTCCATTCATGTGTGAAATCTGTTTCTCGCTCACACTTAGTAGATTTTTCAGTTCTGCTCTTTTGGCGGTTTGACTTTTGATAGCTAATCCGTTACCCATTAGTCTCGCTAAACCGAATCGAAACTGCCGCGGAATTGCGGTTTAACATTGTATAATGTGCTGAACCGCTTAACGGTGAACCGCTTTTTCCTTTCGCAGCTTTAGTCTTCCGAATGGCCCTCAATTTCAGCTTGCAATTGGGTCCGGCTCCAAGGCCACCGAGACGCAACTCAATCTGATACGCTACCACCGGCGCTTTTAGCTGCTAAAATGTCCTCCATCGGGCGTTCCGGATGCCGTAATGCCTCCCAATCCGCAAGAAGGAGAAGTAATTGTGTTTGTGCAGCACTTAGACTGGGATTCTGCCCGCCCGTTCAAAATTCTTCCGGACGCCCTGCAAGTTTTCAACTCCATCCGCAGGATATTGGCCCGAACTCAGGTCAAACATATGCAATTTTCAAGTTTTCGTGAAGTCTATCTTCAAGAAGAACCATCTGTGGAGTTGTTCCGGGATTTTTTCCACTTGAACCGTCAGCATGAATTTTCTCGATGGTCCCAATACGTAGCTGGGCGGCGCTTCAATCCGTAGGAAGGAAGTGGACTTTCTCACGCCAAACACCACAGCCATCCAAAAGATTGGAACCAAACCTGGTTCTACCGCTGAACACCGCTTCCCGCCAACGAGAATCCTTTGCCGGTTACCGTCTCACCGCTCAAGAACTACCATCCGCCGTTTTACGCTTAACCGCCATGAACGAAGAACTTCGCTACAAATTATCAAGTCGGGCCCTAATGGCCAATGGCTTAACCGGTGTGAACCTTTGTGGTGTTGGGTTTTGGGGCGTTTGCCACCAAGCCGCCGTCCGGATTGATGCATCAATACAACCGCAGCCTCCAAGACCTCAAAGACGCCACGAGCTACCAATAATGAACTTGAAGTCACCGAGACAAGGAAGCTGATGTCGATGAACTGATCTCCGCTCGCAGCCAAACCGGCTGGCTCCCTTCCGTGGTTGCCAACAAACCGCTCATGTAGGCTCTACTCACCGCTTTTCCGACATTAATGCCTTTGTTGACATATATTAATTTTTGCTCCTTCTTCAGCTATCAGCCCTTCGAAGGCATCAAACTGCCTCTAAGCGCCAAGGTAAAGTCCAAGGCCACCAAGAAGGTTGGCACGAAGAAAATCCGCCGAAGTCTTCCGATCCACGGAGGACTAAGAATCGTAAGCTGAGGTAAACTTGATATCCTTACGAGGAGTCACCAGAACCGGCTCTCTTTGTGTTTCTTCTGCTTGTGATTTGTCCTTTGTATCTTTTATCGACAATTTTACCTCCTGTGATGATGCAAGCTACCATGCCAACTTTCGTTGAGGTAATCTTTCTTTCTTCCTAATCCTACTGCGCCGTGCAAAAGAATTCGTCATACCGTCCGGAAAGTGAAAAATATCATTCCCTGCTTATTTGAATCAAAAGCTTCTTGAAAACACAGCAGGCTGAAGAGCGCCGCCGACGACCCGCATGCTGGTCAACGGATTACCTCATCCGCTTTTACTGTGATACACTAACCCTAAGGCCGCCCAGAGGTGACTTGTTCTCCTGAAAGCGCTATCCCTTAAAAGGTTCCTTCCGATGTCCTCTCAATCCGCTTCGACCAATTATCGTGCCTCTTCCAACTCTTTCCGCGTTCATCAACCACGAATCGCTTCTCCGCTTAAAGTTGCTACAGGTGGTACGAATCGCTGTCCCGCCAATTTGGTTTACAATTGCCTTGGTCGATTTGTCTTAATCCAATTCAATATTGCAGCACCAAGGCTCGCTGAGCAAGAAAGCTAAACTCTTGAGCTCATCGCAGATGTTGATCCGGAGAAGACCCTCAGAGCAGCAGGGCGAAAAATCCTCAAGTCGCTAAGAATAGCTCGGGCGAAGTTGTACCGACGACATTGTCTGATCCGCGAAATCGAACCGAGGCCCAAGTGGAAATCTCGATCCTGCTCCACCGAGTCCGCCACAGAGCGGGTCGAATCTGAACCACCGAGCCTGAGCATGAAGGCATCAAGCCCAAAGAAGACCGCCAATCCGCCAGCCCGGCCAAAATGATGATGTTATTGTGACGGCAATGCTACACCACTCCTAGCCAACCTGGGTCGCTTAGCAAAACACACCGCCAAGGAAGATTCTGCCACTATGAGGAAAGATAAGGGAAAATGATCCTGGCAGCTTATGACAACTTCTTCCGCCTAAGAACTTCACCCCCGTTTCTCGAACCGCTCTACACAAGTCGTGACTTTGAAGCTGGTCTCGTAAACCGTATGAAGGACCGCTATAAGGTAAAGGAGTTATGTCTTTCTTGTACTTTGCTGTATAGTAGTTCTTCAAGGGTCGGCTTAACTGTGTATAGCTAAACCGACTTAATTTGTGTCTCCCCATAGCAAACTCGAGATCAACTAGCCATTAGCCCCCAAGTGCCAAGTTGAATATTTGTATTGAGCTTGGGACTTTATAATGAAACAACTAACGTGTTCTTTGTTATTAGAACGAAATATACCAAAGAAACCGCAACTCAAGGACCTTCGAGCCAATCTAGAAATGCAACAAGCAGAACCACCAAGGCTAAGGACTTAATTGAAACGCCTTGGCCACTATGGAACAGCCGAAGGAGTGGTATAAACTGAACGGGCCAATCGACACCGAGAAGGCCGGTTTGAAAAACGGGCGGAAGATGTCAAGCGCTCTTAAACCGGTGATCAAGAGCTTATCGACTAAAGCGCCAAGTGCATGCCATGAGCTCTGCCATCTTTTGGTAAGAAAACTTGCACCGATTATCTCTATTTTGATATTTCCGCTGTTTAACCCGAGCTGTCTGAAACCGTGCGTGTTTATTGCTCATCCGGCTCGGCGCGGAAGAAGCTCAAGGCCGCTTATACGCTGATTGAGCAGCTGTATACCGCGCCCAAGCGCATCATATGTGCCACATCATACGACAACACGGTTCGGCCCTCGATCAAAGATACACCGACCGCTGTCCATGGTTCCGGCAGCTTGAAGAGTTGAAGCGATCCGTGTCGGCTGGCACCCCATCGTTTAACTCGCGCTAAGGCGTGGATAGCGGATCTTGATCCGGCCGACATAGCTAAGGGTTTCAGCGCCAAGAGAACGGTGAAGCCTTTGATAATGACGCTCAAACGAATAACAAAGGAGATGCGTTCACCGCGAAGCCAACTGGCAGCAGGTTAACCCGCGTGTTCACCGCTTTTTATGACGCAAACAACAAACGGGTGGAGTTTGTCATTCCCGGTGCGAGCCTTGTTCTCCAATCAGTAGCACACTTATGCCCCGACGCTGATCCGCTGAGCTTATAAGTGAAGAGGCTGTTTTTCGTGCCTTAAACCGGATTGACGGGTTCTACCAATGACTTCCGGCTTTGGGTGATGAAGAGGAAGAAGTTGAACCGACGCCAGCGCCTCTACCTCACGCCAACTCGGGCGGAAGCGAATCCGCCAAGCCGGTGACGCCCAAATCTGCTAGCCATAACGCCATGCGAAACACCGGCCTTGGAAGGCTTTGTAATAGGATAGTTAGCACTTTGTTTTGAACAATGCCTTTATGACCTCAGCCTGTATCCTTTGCATGGTGGTATCGATATTTTGATTGATGAACCGTCAACTTAGTTCGCCTGAATCACAAATTTCTTTAACCGCCAGGCGGCTTGTGTCGCCAAATGCTTGTGACGCTTATATATTTATATAAGAAAATATGTATATGACCAAATGTTATGATACAAGAATACCGCCAATAGTTGGCATGCAGCTGGTTTAGCCAATCTTGAGACGGAGGTTGTATAAACCATTACCGCCAAAGGAGAAACAACTCAGTGTTAGAATGCCGGTTTAGCGTAAACCGTGGTCGGGCTGACAAGCCCCCTGTTACTCCATAATGGAAGGTAATGTAAAAAATCAAACCGAACAAAATCGCCGGATTAAAATGGACCGATTTCCGTTAATCGACAACTTGAATCTGCTTAAGAAGGTTGTCGTTTAAAAGGCAAACAAAAATCAAATAACTGGTATGAAACCACATGGAAGCAAAGGCAATGATAAAACCGCTTGCAAGAAGAGGCTTTAATCGAGCCCGATCGATGGTGTTACCATGGTCGGACAGACCAAGCTCCCATAAGGTGTAGCGATGGTTCAAGTCAGCCAGTGCCCAACCGAAATCGTGGCATTATGCCGATCAAGTGGCATGGCAATGGTTCGGTTCACCAAGCCCCTGTGATTCTATGGCCTTAGGCCACCAAGAGGCGTGGATCGGTTCTGACATGACCATGTCCCTGTGATCCGGTGGCTTTACCATCAAAAGGTGTTGCATTGGTTCGACACCACCAAGCCCCTCAAGTGACAAAAACTTCAAAAGCAAGATCAAGGGTTAAACCGAGGCCACTTTTGCACAACATCTCCATGTACCCAAACCGATTTTTACGTAACGGATACCCCGCTTAGCCGAGGATCCGTTTATTGCTTTTATTCATAATATATACATTGTCTTAATATGTACATAAGTGGAGCCGATGGCTCGTATAATAAGGTCAAGATGAGCTATGTTCCACGGCTCGTTGGTCTCCTCTTCCGACGGCACGCAGCCATGAGTGGATCTTTGAATCCTAAGCACTGAGCACTTGCCGGGCCACCAAGTCCGAGTCACCAAAGCACTTAACCCGCTTAGATTCATCTCCTTAGCCATCCGGAGACCATGGAGCAAAGCCTCATACTCAGCTGCATTGTTAGTACAGGGAACATTGTTAAGAACGAATAACTTGTCACCCGTGGGAAGTTAATACGACTCCAGCCCCGAGCCCTCCAATTGCCGGACCCATCAAAGTGGATGGTCCAATAGGTATGATCCGCTTTTCTTCAGCGCTTGCAACTCGTCCAATCGCTAATGAAATCCACAAGTGCTCGAGACTTTACCCGCCGAGGCAATACCTTAAACCGTGGCGCCCAAGTTCTATAGCCCACTTAGCAATCCGCCGCTTCCTGGTTCTCAGTATGATATCTCCCAAAGGAGCTGAATCGACCACCGTGATGGGGTGCCCTTGAAAATATTGCTTCAGCTCCGCTTGCCATAAAAACTCCATATACCAGCTTTCGCCAATGCGGATATCTTTGTTTAGACTCAATGAGGACCTCGCTAATGTAATAAACCGCCGCTGAACCGGATACTCCTTCCCGCCTCCTTTCGCTCCACCACAATGGCTACGCTGACCGCCCGCATTAGCAAGAACATATAACAGAGCGCCTTGTCAATGGGAGCGGCGAGAACAAAGCGGGTTGGCCAACGCCGCTTAAGTCCTCCAATGCTTCATCAGCGTGAACCTGCATTTAACCGATCCGCTTTCTTCAAAGATCTCGGTACAAAGGAATGGCCTTCTCCTAGGCGGCCGATAAACCGCTTAGCGCAGAATCCGACCGCCAAACGTTGGACATCATTGATACACTTTGGCTTAGCCAGGAGGTGATAGCTGTAATCTTCTCCGGATTAGCTTCAATCCTCGCTGGACACAAGGAAACCCAATAACTTGCTCGCCGAACACCAAAAACACACTTGGCCGGTTAAGCATCATCTTGTACACCCGCAAGTTGTCAAAGGTTTCTCTCAAATCCTCAATCGTTTCCTTCTTCCTTGACTTAACCACAATATCATCCACATAAGCATGCACATTACGGCCGATCTGTTCATGCAAGCAATTCAGACGCAACGTTGATAAGTTGCTTGGGCGCTTGAGCCCAAAAGGCATAGATACATAGCGTAAGGCTCCAAAAGGTGATAAACGCCCTCTTCTCCTGGTCCTTAACCGCCATCTTAATCTGATGATATCCGAATATGCATCCAAAAACTCAACGCCACAACCCGCCGTAGCATCAATAATCTGATCAATACGGGAGGGCGAAGGATCTGCCGACAAGCCTTTGTTAAGATCTAGATAATCCACGCACATGCGCCAAGTGCCATTCTTCTTAAGGACCAACACCGGATTAGCAAGCCACCGATGGAAAACTTCAACGATAAACCCCGCCGCTAAGAGCCCGCAACCTCCTTCCAATGGCCTTGCGCTTTTCCTCGTTAAACCGCGAAGAAACTGCTTTACCGGTCTGACTTTGGGATCAACATTAAGAGTGTGTCACGAGTTCCTCGGTACACCCGCATGTCGAAGGTTTCCATGCAAAATGTCCCGATTCTCACGGATGAACTCGATGAGCGCTTCCTATTTAGGATCCAAGTTAGCACCGATGGTGAACTGCTTGGACGAATCGCCGCACAAAATCAACAAGTTTAGTCTCACCCCGACTTAAACTTCAAACCGGATCGTGCTCGAGTTGGCTTCTTCAACGGGTCATATCCGCCGGATCAACATTGTCTTTATAGTACTTTAACTCTTCGTGGCACAAACCGACTCGATAAGCCGTGATCACCTTCCTCGCATTCCAACGCAATCCGCGGCCCTGCGAACCGTTATCGCCCCTTTGTGACCCGCATTTTCAGCTGCAAATAAACATAACAAGGCCGTGCATAAACTTAGATAAGCCGCCGCCCAAACAGGCGGGTAAGGGCTTTGATTTTCACCACCTCAAACGCCAACGCTTCCGATCCGAGTCATGTTCATCTCCAAAGGCTACCTCAGAGCTATCTTACCCCGCTGCGTCGCCACTACATTTCCGACCAACATAAGCCGCCACACGGGCGAAGTCATGACGGATATCGCAGGGAAGGACCATTCCGCCCATAGACCATAAAGAACGGCGTGTATCCAGTGGATCTGTTAGGGTAGTATTGATACTCCATATCACGATGGTAGCTCTTTACATCCAACAACCCGGCCCTTCCAAAGGGACCATAAGCCGGGTTTAATACCTCTCAAGATCTCCTCGATTAGCTCGCCCGTCGACCATTGACCGCGGGTGGCCACCAAGAAACATCGCCGGATGTGCTCTTGTTCACAAAACTCCTTCATGGCTCCTTTGGACAAATTAGTGCCATTGTCCTGTGATGATGCTGTGTGGAAACCCAAACCGAAAATCACCTTTTGATGAATCAACCACCCGTACGATCACACTTGCTAATGTGCTCCGCCTCACCCACTTTGTAAATTTATCAACCGCCACCAACAGTGGGTTTTCTTGTCCTTGGACCTTTGAAAGGTCCAACCATATCCAAATTTCTCAGTCGCAAAACGCCAAGTAATTGGAATCATCCTCAATTCTTGGGCCGGTACATGAGCACGTCTGAAAACTTTTGGCAACCATCACATCGTCGACCAGATCTTCCCAGACAAGATAAGGTCAACCAATAAAAACCGTGGCGGAACACTTTGGCCACCAAGGACTTTGAACCGCGTGCAGGCACCATACCCCTTCATGGATCTCACGCAATATCTCACGGCTTTCCGTTGGGACACAACGCTGAAATGCCCTCGACACGCCTGCAACGGTGCAACTCGCCTTATATATGGTCATAGACTTAGACCGCCAATAACTGTCGGGCCAACGCCTCATCTTCTCGTAACTCGCCCGTTCATGTATGCCAAATAAGGGAGCGCCCAATCCGAATGACATGCAAGGCCAGCCACCAATCGAAAGCTCCGGATCAGAATAGCCAAATCAACTTCATCAGAAGCTTAATCGCGGATTGTGCAAGACATCGAGGAAGACATGGGCAGGACCGTTTACGTTGAGCCTCACCAACGCTTTAGAGCATCCGCCGCTTGCTTCTTCCGACGGTCCACATGGTCCACCTCGACACCCTTTAAAGTGTCCTGCAACAATATCCACCTCCCGACGGTACGCAGCCATGAGTGGATCTTTTGGAATCCTAAGCACTGAGCATTTGCCGGGCCACCAAGTCCGAAGTCACCAAAACACTTAACCCGCTTAGATTCATCTCCTTAGCCATCCGGAGACCATGGAGCAAAGCCTCATACTCAGCTGCATTGTTAGTACAGGGAACATTAAGCTTAAGAACGTAATGTAACTTATCACCGTGGGAAGTTATAACGACTCCAAATTTCGAGCCTCCAATTGCTCGGACCCATCAAAGTGGATGGTCCAATAGGTATGATCCGCTTTTCTTCAGCGCTTGCAACTCGGCCCAATCATTAATGAAATCCACAAGTGCTCGAGATTTTATCGCCGTCCGAGGCACATACTCTTAAAACCGTATGCCCAAGTTCTATAGCCCACTTAGCAATCCGCCGCCGCTTCTTGCTCAGTATGATATCGCCCAAAGGAGCTGAACTGACCACCGTGGATGGGGTGCCCTTGGAAATATTGCTTTAGCTTCGGCTTGCATATAAAACTCCATATACCAGCTTCGCCAATGCGGTATCTTTGTTTAGACTCAATGAGGACCTCGCCGATGTAATAAACCGCCGTTGAACCGGATACTTCTTCCCCGCTCCTTCCGCTCCACCACAATGGCATGGCTACCGATCGCCTCGCATTAGCAAAGAATATATAACAGAGCGGCTTGTCAATGGGAGCGCGAGAATGGCGGGTTGGCCAACCGCCTTAAGTCCTCCAATGTTTCATCCGGCATCAACTCCGCATTTAAGTGATCCGCTTCTTCAAAGATCTCGTACAAGGGAATGGTTTTCTCCTAGGCGGCCGATAAACCGCTTAGCGCAGCAATCCAACCCGCCAAACGTTGGACATCATTAATACACTTTGGCTTAGCCAGTGAGGTGATAGCTGTAATCTTCCGATTAGCTTCGATCCTCGCTGGACACAAGGAAACCCAATAACTTGCCTCGCCGAACACCAAAAACACACTTGGTCGGTTAAGCATCATCTTGTACACCCGCAAGTTGTCAAAGGTTTCTCTCAAATCCTCAATCGTTTCCTTTTCCCTTGACTTAACCACAATATCATCCACATAAGCATGCACATTACGGCCGATCTGTTTATGCAAGCAATTTCAGACGTTAACGCTGATAAGTTGCTTGGGCGCCTTGAGCCCAAAAGGCATAGATACATAGCGTATATTCCGAAGGGTGATAAACGCCTTTCCTCGGTCCTTAATCGCCATCTTAATCTGATGATATCCGGAATATGCATCCAAAAAGCTCAGCGCCACAACCCGCCAGTAGCATCAATAATCCGATCAATACGGGAGGGCGAAGGATCTCCGGATGTTCCTTGTTAAGATCTCAGATAATCTACGCACATGCGCCAAGTGCCATTCTTCTTAAGGACCAACACCGGATTAGCAAGCCACTCGATGGAAAACTTCAACGATAAATCCTGCCGCTAAGAGCCTCGCAACCTCCTCTCCAATGGCCTTGGCGCTTTTCCTCATTAAACCGGCGAGAAACTGCTTTACCGGGTCTGTATTTGGGATCAACATTAAGAGTGTGCTTAGCGAAGTTCCTCTACACCCGGCATGTCAAGGCTTCCATGCAAAATGTCCCGATTCTCACGGATGAACTCGATGAGTGCGCTTTCCTATTTAGGATCCAAGTTAGCACCGATGGTGAACTCGCTTGGACGAATCGCCGGGCACAAAATCAAAGTTTAGTCTCAAACCACCGACTTAAACTTCAAACCGGATCGTGCTCAGTAGTTGGCTTTTTTCAACGGGTCATATCCGCCGGATCAACATTGTCCTTATAATACTTTAAATCCTCTATGGCACAAACCGACTCGAGATAAGCCGCATCACCTTCCTCGCATTCCAACGCAATCCGCGGCTCCCATGAACCGTTAACGCCCTTTGTGACCCGCATTTCAGCTGCAATAAACATAACAAGGCCGCGCTATAAACTTAAAGATAAGCCGCCGCCCAAACAGTGGCGTGGTAAGGGCTTTGGATTTTCACCACCTCAAACGTTATGTTTCCGATCCGAGTCATGTTCATCTCCAAAAGCTACCTGTGATAGCTATCTTAACGACGGGTACGCAGACACTTGCCGCACCACACCATGAAATACGTGGTCGGACGGCCCGAGATGCCTATCCACAACCCCATACGCCGGAAGGTCTCAGAGTACGTGATGTTGATGTCGCTTCCTCCATCCATAAGATACTTTGGTAAACTTGTATCCTCCCACCGAGGTGCCACTACTAGGCTAGCTGACCCGGATTGTAAACCCGGGAGGATGATCCTCTCTCTCGCCCATACAATAGGCTGCTCGACTAACGCAGTAATGCGCGCGCCGCCGGTTCAACAACACCGACCGCCCGCTTCAAGTTTTCGGTCTCGCTTCATCCAAGCTGGTGGTAAAGACATGGTATCGCCCACTGCTCAACTGCATGGATTACTTTGGTAACCCGATCGCTGCTGTTGTTGATTATAACCCCTTGGTTCTCGATTGTTCCGATTGTTCTATTGCTTGCTCCGCCTCGGATTACCACCAACTCCGGGCCGGAATTTCTCCATCAGACCCTGGGCGGACTCCTGAACCGCCATTGGCCCTTGATCATACCGAAAGCATCGAATTTTTGAACTCCGCATAATATAACAATCTTTCCAGGTGGTTCGCCGTGCCTCCTTCGTCCCCATGCTTCGCAAGGTTGATTCAATAGGTAATTCAAACGCCTCCGATTGTGACCTTGTGCACCGCTTCGTTTGATTGCTTACCTTGCGCCACTGACCCTTGTCCTGCGCGCTGGTGTTGGCTACGGCCCATGTTACCGCGTAGCCTTACGCTTGTTTCCCCATTGCTCGCCGAATGGTGCCGCTGCTCTCGGAGTTGCTATTCGCTTCTTCCCTACCCGGTCATCCTCGCACTCTGGATCCTTGGTACTATCGTAATCAGCATATTTACCAAAATGCCCATGAGCGCGCTTCCATGTCATTGCAAAACGCTTCATGCGACTCCCAGCTTTAACTTCAACGGTTCAAACCGCAGCTATTTCTAGGGTTAAAATAGCGGAATCAGGGTTGATCCGTCTCGATGAATGTAAACCTCCAAACGCGGGCGCACTCCAATGTGTTGTAGATTCTCCTCCGCTCGACATAAGCCGCCAAATCCACCATGCATATGGGCTGTTTACAGTGTCTTTGAAATTTTGAATGAACCGGTCCGTAATCGAGTCCACGTAACTAACTGAAAGTTGTGGCAATTTTTCAACCAAGTTCGGGCCGCATTTTCCAACATCATGGTGAAATATTTCGCATTAACGCCGCTTCGCCCACATCCAAAGATCTCCATGGCCATCTCATAGCTTTCTATCCACGCTCGAGCCAAATCGGCGTATAATTGGGCACCTTGCGTGGTCCTTGAAGTTCTTAGGCAAACGACATTGCGTAAAGCGGGACGCAGGCAAGGCACCCCAATGAGCCGGACGTGACCCCGGTTCAAGATGGTCTGACGAACCGCGCGAGCCGATGATCCCTCATGTTGTGTGTTAACTCGCCTCCCTACGCGTCTCCCGCCCGTCCACCACCACTTGAGCGCCTTTTCGCCACCGACCGTTGTTGTTGCTCGAGGCGGACCGCCGCCGCTGTTTGACACGGCCGGTTCATCGCGCTACCGCTATAACTCCGTTAGGCGCGGGGTGGAGGATCCGTCCCGACCGTATGAATACGCTTCGCTGAGCTGTACGCCCCGAGGAGCTCCTTGACCCGCGTGGTTTCTACTACCGTGGTGAATCGCCTCGATCGAATCGCCCAATCGCGCCGCAGCCGCGCACAAGGTTGTCCATCGGGTTGGAGTAGTGACCCGAGGTGTTCGTGACAAACGGGCGCGCCGTATGATGGCGAGGCTGATCTATCACACGAGGCTGAACTGGCGCCGCTCGCCCCAAAGCTTCCGCCGGTTTACCACCGTGGCGGATTATCGTCCCTCCCCTCGGGTATTGAAGAGCTTCTTCCTCGAAAATCAAGGCAAACGGGATCAGATTCCTTTTCATGAATTCATGTGATGCACTCGATCCAAAGATGAGCCTATAAGCTGGCGATCCAAAGCGCCTGCTCGCCGCCATCCTCACGTCCGCCGGGTTGCCCGATCCGCTTTAGCTTTAGCGACCTGTTCTTCACCTTGCGACCGGCGTAGTGCAGGTCCTCGATCCGCCGGGTTAGCCTCCGCCATGAGCACAGCCAATGCATCAAATAACTCGAGAACTTGAGCTGCGGGCGATAGGGCCTCCTTCCCTACCGCCACCACTCACATCAACCGCCGACGATGGGCGCCATGTGTCAAGAGTGAAGCGCCGCCAGGTACCGCCATGAAAATTCCAACCCGGCCGGGTAGATCAAAAGAGTCCGGAATACTCTCTCCGCCGAACAGCCCTCGATCCGCCATCTTGCGTACCGGGTACAAAGATTCGGTTTCGCATGGATGACTCGTCGCCAGAGTAGACAACGGTTTCGCCGCCAGATGATGATCCGCCTCATAGTCTCTCCTGCGGAACGACTCCCACGAAGCACGCTTGACAGCCGGTTTAGCTTGGTGGCAGGACTTCTTCGCCTTCACGAGCCGCTCTCACGGGTCGGTGCAGATGTCCTACCCAGCCCCGCTCGCCGATCTTTGCCGATGGAAACGTATGCTACCAAAGGGGACCTGCAGATTCAGATTGATCGAAGCCGCCTCGGGCCCAAACCGCGATCGCCGATGTAGAGTTTATGCGTATTTAATTTTAGTCATCCGCCCACAGCATAGCCTTCGAAGTCCTTCAAACTTGCCCTCTAAGATCATCAAACCATCGTGGCGATAGCCCCACGGTGGGCGCCAACCGTCGTGGAATTATCACGCATGATGTCCTCGCGAAAGGACTTAGTCGCAGGGCCATCGCAGACGGGTTAACTTAGAGGGGTTAAGGTGGACACAAAGACACGGGAGTTATATTAGTTCGCCCTTCGGCGAAGGAAAGGCCTATGTCTAGTTGGGTGATGGGATTGATGTGATTTCGGCGATTAGGGAGCAATAGCTTCGCTTTAAGCCTCGAATTGTCTGTCTTATCATCCACTGGTCGCCCCCTTATATACATTGGTTGACGCCGCCGTTCAGCAGAGTCCCGATCCGCTCATACAAGTGTCCGCTCTTCTCTTCTCTTATCTTACAACACAAGTTACAACACTAAGGCGGTTTACATAAACGGACCTTAATTCGCCTGCTCTCGGGCTCCTCCATGGGCCCGGGATCATGGATTTAGGTAAACCTGCCCTCCTGTATGCAGTTCACACTCAGAGTTGTATCCCAACATGACGCTTTAACATGCACTTCTCCGGATTGAGTCGCAGATCCACTCAAGCGGGTCAAGAAAGTCTCCTCCGTGTCTTGAATGAGGGTCCTTGCCTCCCAAGACTTTTACCATGATGTCGCCGACGAGGCCTCAGCTGCCCTCCCAAGCTGCTGGTCCAGAGTAATGTGCATCGGCCATCGGAAGGTCTCCCAAAGTGTTGCGCAGCTCAACGGAAAGGTGTGTAGCAAGACACCCCACACGGGGTCAAGAAGGCCGCCTTCTCCACGCCCTCCACCGCCATCTTGATCTGGTGGTAACCCGAGAATGCATCTAGGAAGCATAACAAGTCGCACTCTTGTGTGGAGTCGATTTAACTCGATCGATGCGCGGAAGTGGGAACGAAGTCTTGTGGGCAGGCCTGGTTGAGGTTGGTGAAGTCGACGCACATGTGTTCCTTCCCGCCTTCTTGGGCACGATAATGGGGTTCGCCAGCCACTCCGGTACCAGATCATGGATGACACTCGGCCAACAGAGCTTGCGGGTTTCTGGACGATGAAGGATCAAGCTTCCCGGACCGTCTAGCTTCTGCTTCACACTGGCGCATATTGGGGCACACCTCAAGTGATGCTCGACATTCCCTTGGGACCCCCACTAGCTGCTTGGGCCTGTGCAAATACCTCCTTGTTAGTGCGCAGGAATTTCACCAAGGCTCTCTTCTTGGTCCGGGTCGAGGTCGATGCCTATGGTGAAGGTGGCTCCCGAGGCCCCATCATCCCGCCTGTCCGGGCCCGATCTTGAGTGAATAGCTGTTTTTTTTTGCTGGCGGAACCCTTTAGCCCCCCGAGGCGGCTCTGCCGACCGGCGGCTGCCGCTAAGTGGTCCTCAAGGCGCAGACTCGAGGCCGGCTGGTTTCTTTGGTGTCCCTGCCACGGGAGGACGCGCCGCTTCCCCGCATCTTCTTGAGGTTGTAGGGACGGATGGGTCGCCGCCATGAATCGAGCGCCAGGGGTACCCGAGGATGAAATTGTACGGGAGGCCGGCGCGAGCGATGTCAAAGTCGATAAGCTCGGTGTGGGGAAGTTGTCTGGTAACAAAGTTGACTGGAGGCGGATTTGCCCTAGGGTGGGTCAAGTGAACTGCCGCCGACGGAGAAGGGAGCGGTGGACGGAGCCGCCAGACGTGACGTGAAGCAAGCCGTAAAGCTTCCATGGAGAGCACATTGAGGCCGCCCCGCCGCTGATGAGAGGGTTCTTGTAATCGCCACGCTTGTAGCCTGGTTGGTGCAGAGCATCGGAGTGCGCCCGAGCCGCCAGTGGTTGCCATGTGGTCCCTCGAGTCAAAGATGAGGTCGGCCTGGGCGCCACCCATCCTGCTGTGGCTCCTCGCTGTGCAGAGGCGGAGCCCATTTGTGGAATAATCGCTTGATGTGGCGGTCCAAGGCGGTGCTCATGAGCCGAGGAGGCCGCAACAATGAGGGATCCCAGCCACTGTGAAGCTGACGATTTAAAAGCAAGGCCGCACAGCCTCCCAGAGGCCAGTAAGATCCCGGCAGGTTGAGCAGCCAGGCGGGCGCCACGCCAGGGGCATGGAACAGCTGGCCATGACCTTGTCATCGCCCCAGCCTTCCGTAATGGCCTCTCGTGACGCCATTAGGAAGGCCGATGGATCCGCCAAGCGCCATCATAGCGAGGCGCGGCATTCCGGATGAACTTGTGCGGCCATCGCACTTGCCGCAAGAAGGGGTGAGGGCCTGGCGGCCATGAGGCTCAAGGCTCTGCTGATCCGGCTCGGAGGAGCGGCCGCCTGGCTGACGGGATTAAGAGGGCAAGCGGGAGAGGCGGAAGCCGGGCGCACTCTCACCGGGCGCCGCCAAAGTCGGATTCAGGGATCCATGCACCCTTGAGAGGTTCGAACTCTGGGTACACAAGGGACTCTCTCCCTAGCTTGCCTACCCAATGATTCTGACGCGCCTAGCTCGATTTAACCCAAAGAATACGAGAACATGAGGTTTATACTGGTTCGGCCATCATGTGGTGTAATACCCTACTCAAGTGTGGTGGTGGTGGATTGCCTCGAGGGCTAAGGATGGATCGACATACAGGTGAACATCCTTAGGAGGACAGTGTTCTTGAGCTCTATAAGCTAGTGGATGTGAGGATGGAATGAATCTCACCCAAGATGAGTTGCCTCTCATGGTAGTGGCTAGTCCTATTTATAGAGGCCCCGTCCTCTTCCCTGTATGGGAAGGGATCCCACAACAGCCAATTTGAAGGGAGACAACTAGCAAAAGTTATCTCGACAAAAGTAGTCTTCGCCGCCAAAGGCTCGTGGGACACTGCCGTGGGCTCCGCGATGACCTCCTCCATCCCGCCGCTCCTCTTGGCTTGGTCTTGTTGCACCGAGATATGGAACCCTTGCTCGATTCCTTGGGACTCGTCTGCCGCCTTCCTTTAGCACCAAAGAGGAAACTGGCACATCAAGCCGGGCTTAGCGCCTCCCCGGCCTTGATCGTCATGGCTCACGCCATGTGAACCTCAGCGAGGTGCCCCTTGCATAGATATTGTTGGCTTCGGGAACGGGGTCCCTGTGACTTGCTCCGGCCCACGGCCCACGGCGTATTAAAGCGAAGCAGTCTGCACGCCCATCTTCATCAACAAGGCACCAAGACCTCGCGAGGGCCAAGTTTCGCGAGGCGGACGATGCAAGACCTCCTCCGGAGCGCCTTTCCAAAGCGGGCTCACGAGGAGCAAAGATATTGAGGCGGGCAACCTCGCGAGGCTCTCGTGACGTGAGCCATGACAATCGACACCAAAGCGACAGCACACACAAGCAGCCGGCCCTTATTTCCTCTTTGGTGCTAAGAAGGCAAGCACAGGCGCGGAGTACCGAGGCATCAGGCAAAGGTTACCTTATCGGTGCAACGAGACCAAGACCAGCAGGCCAGCAGGATGGAGGTCACCATGGAGCCTGTGACGGCATCACCACCGTGAGCCCTTTGGCAGCGGCTAAGACCACTTTTGTCCTGGATAGCTTGTACTAGTTGTCCCTTTCAAATTGCTCACCGTTGTTGGATCCTTCCCGCCTAATATTTGGGGAGAGGACTAGGCCTATATAAGTAGAGCTAGCCACCACCGTGAGAGGGGACAGATTCATCAAGTTCACCCACAAGTTCGCATAGCACAAGAACACCTCAACCTCAGGAGGCTGTTCTTCCCTTGTACTGCTTCATCGTCAGCCTCAAGAGGCAATCCACCACCACCATAATCGGAGTAGGGTATTACACCACAATGGTGGCCCAACCAAGATAAACTGTGGTCTTTCTCAGACAAGGAAGTCTCGCTAAGTTCGGTCTGCCGAGATCTCAGTGAGCTAGGGCGCAGATCGGTGAGAGGAAAGACTTGGACGCACCTCTGCAGTTCGAACCTGGCGGTTTGGCCAAACCCCAGATCCGAGCATTTGGCACGCCAGTAGGTGCGCCAGAAGCTACCTTCCGCCGATCGACGCCTGTTGCTCCATCGCCTCCATGGCGATGCTCGCGGCAAGAGCTGAGCGTCGGGCTGCTCACCGCTTTCACGCTCGACGGGTTTCGTCAAGCGGGCCACCTTCAAGTGCCCATCTCCCGCCACTCAATGCCGCCACCGCCCGGCGGGAACGCAGCAGCAAGCATCATGGTCAGACCATCGGTGCGCAGACGCCGCACCGCCACTCCGCCGCTGACCCCGGCCGTTCTCGCCCCAAGCACGCCGCGTTCCCATGGACACGCTGGCCACGCCTTTCACGGCGAACGAAGCTCAAGCGCTTACCTCCCCGCCGGCGACTCCTACGAGGACTGGCTCGACGCGCCGCCAGATCGCCACGCCAGCAGGGGCTTCTCCGACACCGCCCTTTCTCGGCCACACCCTCCGCCGGCCACGGGCGACGCGGGCTCATGGCGCGCCCACCGCCTCGCGCCTTAAAATGGTGCTTGCGCTAAGGTGTGTCTCACGGCGTGATCCACCACGCCGGTGCCCCTGCCAAGAGAGAGCTGCCAAGAAATCCTCTGCCGCGAGAAGCCGAAAGCAGTTTCGCTACCGCTAGACAAGATCGCCAAGGCCACTCGCGCGGCGGCGCGCGACTCGCTAAGACCAAGCTCCACCTCCGAGACGGGCCCCGCGACCACGCATCGTCCGACGCGCCTTCACCTCGAAGGCGAAAGGCCGCTTGGCCGGGCAAGTTCAAGCCATTCCGCCTCGCTACGACGACACCGCCGACCCGCTGGAGTTCGCGTGACTTCTACGAAATGAAAGCATCGGTGGCTAACGGTGATTTAGGAAAGTCATGGCGAACTGGTTCCCTATGGCTTTCAAGGATGGTGCCCGCCTTGGCTCCTCGAACCTACCCCAAGGCTCGATCTTCCTCCTAGGACGAGATGCGCACCGCTTTGTCGCCAACTTCCGTGGTTCGTGACCGCCACCGTCGCTGGGTGACTCGCGCAGATCAAGCAGCAACCAGAGAGACCTCTGTAAGTACATCCAACGCTTCAACAACACTCCGCCAAGATCCCTAAGGTCATGGATGAGGCCATCATCTCCGTTCTCCGGATGGCGCCCGTGACGCCAAGATGAAGGAGGAGCTAGTTATCCATGAGGAGTCAGGCACATCTCAGAGCCATTCAACTTGGCGTACTGGCGCTAAGAGTTGAGGGAGGTTTTCCTCCTCGAGCCGCCAATCGGGGCGAGAGGAGAAGAAAGCTAAGGCGGCAAGGACGTGAAGCACAAGGAAGCAACTGCAGCCAAAAGAGCGGAGCCGGACACTGCGAGCGAGGGGACCACCAGATTTATCCAAGAACAGCCGACTGCTTCATGTTTTCCACAAACTCCGAACACCCACAACACTAGTGACCGCCAAGAGCTCGTAGCCATTCACGAAGGACGCTTGTCGACGCCGAAAGAAAGGATTTAGGGCTACGCCGAGGAGGAGGACGTGGAGGAGGACGCTGGGTGATGACCCACAAGCATAGGGGATCTATCGAAGTCCTTTCGATAAGTAAGAGTGTCGAACCCAACGAGGAGCGTATGAAATGATAAGCGGTTTTCAGCAATGTATTCTCGTAAGTACTAAAATAAGTGGTATTGTGATAGTTTTGTGATAAGATAATTTGTAACGAGCAACAAGTAAAAAGTAAATAAAGTGCAGCAAGGTGGCCCAACTTTTTGTAGCAAAGGACAAGCTCGATAAACTTTATATATAAGGAAAAGCGCCCCGAGGACACATGGGAATATCATCAAGTTACTTTTCATCAACGCTCATATGATCTACGCTCGGTACTTTGATAATTTGATATGTGGGTGGACTGCGTTTGGGTGATGTTCTTACTTGAACAAATATCCCAATTATGATTAACCTCTATGAAGGAAATATGCCCTAGAGGCAATAATAAAGTTATTATTTATTTCCTTATATCATGATAAATGTTTATTATTCATGCTAGAATTGTATTAACTGGAAACATAATACATGTGTGAATACATAGACAAACAGATAGTCACTAGTATGCCTCTACTTGACTAGCTCATTAATCAAAGATGGTTATGTTTCCAACCATAGACATGTGTTGTCATTTGATTAATGGATCACATCATTAGGAGAATGATGATGTGATTGACATGACCCATTCCGCTAGCTTAGCACTTGATCGCTTAGTATGTTGCTATTGCTTTTCATGACTTATACATGTTCCTGTAACTATGAGATTATGCAACTCCTGCTTACCGAGGAACACTTTGGTGCTACCAAACGCCACAACGTGAATCGGGTGATTATAAAGGAGTACTACAGGTGTCTCCAAAGGTACATGTTGGGTTGATTTATTGAGATTAGGTTTTGTCATCCGATTGTCGGAGAGGTATCTTCCCCTCTCGTAATGCACATCACTATAAGCCTTGCAAGCAATGTGACCAATGAGTTAGTTACGGATGATGTATTACGAACGAGTAAAGAGATTTACGGTGAACGAGATTGAACTAGGTATTGGATACCGACGATCAATCTCGGCAAGTAACATACCGATGACAAAGGGAACAACGATGTCGTTATGCGGTTTGACCGATAAAGATCTTCGAGAATATGTAGGAACCAATATGGGCATCCAGGTTCCGCTATTGGTTATTGACCGAGAATGGTTCTAGGTCATGTCTACATAGTTCTCGAACCCGTAGGGTCCGCACGCTTAACGCTTCGGCGATGCAGCCATTATGAGTTTATAAGTATTGATGCACCAAGGTTGTTCGAGTCCCGGATGTGATCACGGACATGACGAGGAGTCTCAAATGGTCGAGACATAAAGATTGATATATTGGAAGCCTACATTTGGACATCGGAAGGTTCCGAGGAAATCGGAATTTATCGAGTACCGGAGGTTACCGAACCCCCGGAAGTACATGGGCCATAGTGGGCCTTGGAAGAAAGGAGAAAGGGCCAGCCTAGGTGGCTGCGCCCTCCTCCCCTAGTCCCATTAGGACTAGGGAGGGGCCGCCCCCTCTCTTCTCTTTCCTCCGGAATCCTAATCCAACTAGATTGGAGGGGAGTCTATACCTGAGGAGTAGGACTCCCTTGGTGCGCCTCCTCCCTTGGCCGGCCACCTCCCTCCTGTCTCTTTATATACGGGGGGGGCACCCATGACACACAAGTTGATCTCACGGATCGTTCCTTAGCCGCAGCGGTGCCCTCCACCATATTCCACTTCTCGTCATATCGTCATGAGCTTAGGCGGCCTCGCGCCGAGAAGTCATATCGTCGCGAGCTTAGCGGCCTGCGCCGGTGGAGCATCAACATCGCTACCACGCTGTCAGGCCGACGAACTCATCCCCGACACTTTGCCGGATCGGAGTCCGGGATCGCCATCGAGCTGAACGTGCAGAACTCGAGGTGCCGTACGCTCGTACTTCTGATCGGTCGGATCGTGAAGACGCACGACTACATCAACCGCGCTGTTATAACGCCTCGCTTTCGGGTTCACGAGGGTACGTGGACGGACACTTTCCTCTCGCTGCTATGCCATCACCATGGTCTTTGCGTGTTCGAGGGAATTTTTTGAAATTACTACGCTCCCCAACAAAGGCATCCGAGCCTGGTTTTATGCGTTGATGTCATATGCACGAGTAGAACACAAGTGAGTTGTGGGCGATATAAGTCATACCGCTACAAAGATGTCATACTTTTGTTCAGCGGTATTGTGAGATGAAGCGGCCCGACCGACATTACGCCAGACGCCACGCGAGACTGGTTTCACCGCCCGAGCACTCGTTGCTTAAAGGTGACCGCGGTGTCCGCTCTCTCACTTTAGTTGAACTGAGTGCATACGCCTCGTCCTGAGAAGGTTAAAACAGCACCAACTTGACAAACTATCGCTGTGGTTTTGATGCGAGGTAAGAACGGTTCTTGCTCAGCCCGTAGCAGCATTATAAAACTTGCAACAACAAAGTAGAGGACGCCTAACTTGTTTTTGCGGTGGCGTTGTGATGTGATGTGGTCAAGACGTGATGCTATATTTTATTGTATGAGATGATCATGTTTTGTAACCGAAGTTATCGGCAACCGGTGTGAGCCATATGGTTGTCGCTTATTGTATGAAATGCAAAGCTATGTAATTGCTTTACTTTATCACTAAGCAGAGCGATAGTCGAGAAGCAATAGTTGGCTAGACGACAACGATGCTACGATGGAGATCAAGGTGTCGGGTGGTGACGATGGTGATCATGATGGTAAGCTTCGCGATGGAGATCACAAGCACAAGATGATGATGACCATATCATATCACTTATATTGATTGCATGTGATGTTTATCCTTTATGCATCTTATCTTGCTTTGATTGACGGTAGCATTATAAGATGATCTCTCACTAAAATTATCAAGAAGTGTTCTCCCGAGTATGCACTGCCAAAGTTCAGAAAGTACCCGCACACCACGTGATGATCGGGTGATAAGTTCTACGTCCATCTACAACGGTGTAAAAGTTTGCACACGCTGAATACTCAGTTAAACTTGACGAGCCTAGCATATAATGTGATATGGCCTCGAACACGGAGACCGAAAGGTCGAGCGTGAATCATATAGTAGATATGATCAACATAGTGATGTTCACCATTGAAACTACTCCATCTCACGTGATGATCGGACATGGTTTAGTTGATTTGGATCACGTGAATCACTTAGATGACTAGAGAGATGTCATCTAAGTGGGAGTTCTTAAATAATATGATTAATTGAACTTAAATTTATCATGAACTTAGTCCCGGTAGTATTTTGCAAATTATGTTGTAGATCAATAGCTCGCGCTTGTTGCTTCCTATGCTTTTATATGTTTATTTTGATATGTTCCTAGAGAAAATTATGTTGAAAAATGTTAGTAGCAATGATGCGGATTAGATCCGTGATCCGAGGTTTATCCTCATTGTCACATGTAAGAATTATGTCCTTAATGCACCGCTAGGTGATGCACTCCATTGCAGGAGCATATGCACGTTATGAACGCTTGGCTAGCTCAATATGATGACTACTTGATAGTTTAGTGCACCATGCTTAACGGCTTAGAATCGACTTCAAAGACGTTTTGAACGCCATGGACCATAGGAGATGTTCCAGAGTTAATATTTCAAGCAAATACCCAGTTGAGATATGAAGTCCCAAAGTTCTATAGCTAAAAGATGGAGGAGAATCGCTCAACTAGTGAGCATGTGCTCAGATTGTCCGGGTACTTCAATCGCTTGAATCAAGTGGGAGTTAATCTTCAGATAAGATAGTGATTGAAAGAATTCTCTAGTCACCATCACTAAGTTACTAGAACTTCGTGATGAACTATAGTATGCAAGGGATGACGAAAATAATTCCTAAGCTCTTCGATGATGCTGAAATCGGCGAAGGTAGAAATCAAGAAAAACATCAAGTGTTGATGATTGACAAGACCACTAGTCTCAAGGAAAAGGGCAAAGGAAGGAGGAACTTCAAGAAGAACGCAAGCAAGTTGTTGCTCGAAAGAAGAAGCCCAAGTCTGGACCTAAGCTCAGACTAAGTGCTTTTGCTGCAATGGAACTGGTCATCGAAGCGGAACTACCCCAAGTATTTGGTGGATAAGAAGGATGGCAAAGTGAACAAGAGTATATTTGATATACATGTTATTGATGTGTGCCTTTACTAGTGTTTATAGTAGCCTCGAGTATTTGATACTTGTTGGTTGTAAGATTAGTAACTCAAACAGGAGTTATGAATAAACAGAGACTAGTTGAAGGGAAGTGACGATGAGTGTGGAAGTAGTTCCAAGATTGATATGATCATCATCGCACACTCCCTATACTTTCGGGATTAGTGTTAAACCTAAATAAATGTTATTTGGTGTTTGCGCTGAGCATGAATATGATTTGATCATGTTGCATGCAAACGGTTATTCATTTAAAGTCAAAGAATAATTGTTGTTCTGTTTAAATGAATAAAACCTTCATGGTCATACACCCAATGAAAATAGTTTTAACGGTTATTCATTTAAAGTCAAAGAATAATTGTTCTTCGCTTAAATGAATAAACCTTCAATGGTCATACACCCAATGAAAATAGTTTGTTGGATCTCGATCGTAGTAATAATAATATTCATAATATTGATGCCAAAAGATGCAAAGTTAATAATGATAGTGCAACTTATTTGTGGTAATCGCCGCTAGGGTCATATTGTAAAGCGATGAAGAAACTCCATGCCGATGGGATTTTGGAATCACTTGATTATGAATCATTTGATGCTTATGTAACCATGCCTTATGGGCAAGATGACTAAAGACTCTCGCTCTCCTAACAATGGAACGAGCAAATGACTTATTGGAAATAATACATACCGATGTATGCGATCCAATGAGTGTTGATGCTCACGCAAGTATCGTATTTTCTGACCTTCATAAGATGATTTGAGCAGATATGGGTATATCTACTTGATGAAACATAAGTCTGAAATAGTTGAAAGGTTCAAAGAATTTCAGAGTGAAGTGGAAAATCATCGCAACAAGAAAATAAAGTTTTGCGATCTGATCGTGGAGATGAATATTTGAGTTACGAAGTTTGGTCTTCAATGAAAACAATGTGGAATAGTTTCACAGTCACGCCACCGGAACACCACAACGTTATGGTGTGTCCGAACGTCAGAATCAGCATTTTATTTTGATATGGTGCCATCTATGATGTATCTTACCGATTTACCACTATCGCTTTGGGGTTATGCATTAGAGACAGCTGCATTCACGCTTAATAGGGCACCATCTAAACCGCTGAGATGACACCGTATGAACTATGGTTTAGCAAGAAACCTAAGTCGCCGCTTTCTTAAAGTTTGGAGTTGTGATGCTTATGTGAAAAGTTTTCACCGATAAGCTCGAACCCAAATCGGAGAAATGCGCTTCATAGAATACCCAAAGGTAACTATTGGGTACACCTTCTATCACAGATCCGAAAGCAAGATATTTGTTGTTAAGATGGATCCTTTCTAGAGAAGAAGTTTTCTCTAAAGAAGTGAGTGGAGGAAAGTAGAACTTGATGAGGTAATTGTACCTTCTCCCTTATTGGAAAGTAGTTCATCACGTGAATCAGTCCCAGTGATTCCTACACCAATTAGTGAGGAAGTTAATGATGATGATCATGAAACTTCAGATCAAGTTGCTACCAAACCTCGTGAGGTCTTCCAGAGTAAGATCCGCACTGCAGTGGTACGGTAATCCTATTCTAGAAGTCATGTTACTAGACCATGATGAACCTACTAACTATGAGGAAGCGATGATGAGCCCAGATTCGCATGAAATGGCTTTGAGGCCATGAAATCTGAGATGGGATCTATATATGAGAACAAAGTGTGGACTTTGATGGAGTTGCTCGATGATCAGCAAGCCATGTTTAAATAAATGGATCTTCAAGAGGAAGACGGATGATAGTAGTGTTACTATCTACAAAGCTCGACTTGTTCGCAAAAAGGTTTTCGATAAGTTCAAGATGTTGACTACAATGAGATTTTCTCAATCAGTAGCGATGCTTAAGTCTGTCTCGAATCATGTTAGCAATTGCCACATTTTATGAAATCTGGCAAATGGATGTCAAAACTACATTCTTTAATGGATTTATTAAAGAAGAGTTGTATATGATGCAACCGTAAGGTTTTGTCAATCCTAAAGGAGCTAACAAAATGTGCAAGCTCAAATGATCCATCTATGGATCGTGCAAGCATCTCGAGTTGAATAAACGCTTTGATAGTGTGATCAAAGATATAGTTTTACATGCACTTTTAAGAAGCTCTCGTATTTACAAGAAAGTGAGTGGGAGCACTACAACATTTCGATAAGTATATGTGAATGACATATTGTTGATCGGAAATAATGTAGAATTATTCGCAAAGCATAAAGGAGTGTTTGAAAGAGTTTTTCAAAGAAAGACCTCAAGTGAAGTTGCTTACATATTGAGCATCAAGATCTATAGAGATAGATCAAGACGCTTGATAAGTTTTTCAATGAATACATACCTTGACAAGATTTTGAAGTAGTTCAAAATGGAATACCAAAAGAAAGAGTTCTTGCTCTGTGTTACAAGGTGTGAAATTGAGTAAGACTCAAACCACCACGGCTGATGTAAGATAGAAAGAGAATGAAAGTCATTCCCATGCATCAGCCATAGGTTCTATAAAGTATGTCATGTCATGTACTAGATCTATTGCATACCCTACCACTAAACTTGGCAAGGAGTGCAATAGTGATCTAGGAGTAGATCAATGGACAGCGGTCAAAATTATCCTTAGTAGAATAAGGATATATTTCGATTATGGAAGTGAAAAAGGGTTCGTCAGTAAGGGTTACGCCGATGCAAGTTTTAAACACTAATCTAGATGACTATGAGTCTCAATCTGATACATATTGAAAGTGGGAGCAATTAGCTAGAGTAGCTCCGCAAGCAGCATTGTAGACATAGAAATTTGCAAAATACTTACGTATCTGAATGTGACGTAACCATTGACTAAACTTCTCTCACAAGCAAAACATGATCACACCTTAGTACTTTTGGGTGTTAATCACATAGCGATGTGAACTAGATTATTGACTCTAGTAAACCCTTTGGGTGTTGGTCACATGTCGATGTGAACTATGGGTGTTAACTACATATAGATGTGAACTATTGATGTTAAATCACATGATGATGTGAACTAGATTATTGACTCTAGTAAGTGGGAGATCAAGGAAATATGCCCTAGAGGCAATAATAAAGTTATTATTTATTTCCTTATATCATGATAAATGTTTATTATTCATGCTAGAATTGTATTAACCTAAACATAATACATGTGTGAATACATAGACAAACATATAGTCACTAGTATGCCTCTACTTGACTAGCTCATTAATCAAAGATGGTTATGTTTCCTAACCATAGACATGTGTTGTCATTTGATTAATGGGATCACATCATTAGGAGAATGATGTGATTGACATGACCCATTCCGTTAGCTTAGCACTTGATCGCTTAGTATGTTGCTATTGCTTCTTCATGACTTATACATGTTCCTCGTAACTATGAGATTATGCAACTCCTGCTTAACGGAGGAACACTTTGGTGCTACCAAACGCCACAACGAATCGGGTGATTATAAAGGAGTACTACAGGTGTCTCCAAAGGTACATGTTGGGTTGACGATTTCGAGATTAGGTTTTGTCATCCGATTGCTCTGGAGAGGTATCTTCTGGGCTCTCTCGGTAATGCACATCATTATAAGCCCTGCAAGCAATGTGACCAATGAGTTAGTTACGGATGATGCATTACGAATCGAGTAAAGAGACTTGCGGTTAAGATTGAGATTGAATGTAACATCCCAAATTTTGAATGTTAATATAATTAATTGAATTGTTTGTTTGTTTGCTTGAGTAAATTAAGCTTGAGGAAATTTGAAATTTTTCAAAAAACTTTTGAATGAGAGGGAATAAATGACTTTCCCTTCTCGTAAATTCAAATTCATCCTATTAAAATCAATGAGAGAAGATGATATGACTTCTTCAACTATAAAGAATTTGAACGGAGATTTGCAATTTAATTTTTTCAAATATTTGCACTTGCTTCTCTATTTTTCTTCCCTAGAAATACTTCGAAAATAAATTTTTGCAAGCAAGAGGATGGAGGAAAATGACCTCCAAAATCAGGGGCATTTTTGAAAATATTTGAGCCAAGAAAACCAAAGTTTTTATTTAAAATTATTTGCAAAAAGAAATAAAGCCTTTAGGGATTTTCAAAACATTTTTAAGTTTTTATTTTTGCCGTGGAATAATGCTCATCATCTACATTTTATTTTTCCGATAATTTTAGTATATAAAACTCTTATTCTCTGAATTGATTTGATTTCCTTTTTATTGTTTTAGTTTCCTAATTTTAAAAATAGGAATGGAATCGCTTTTTATTAGGAAAACCTGTTGGCCCATTAAGCACTTCTCCTATTCTAGCCTCAACAAGAGATCATCTCCTTCCTCTGCTTCCTCTCACGCTACGAAGCTTTCCATGTCCATGGAGATGGAAATCTCCACCTTCCCGATCTCCCTCGCTCTTTCCATCCCAGCCTCCCGACCGCCTATAAACCCCCTCCTCTCCTCGCTCCATTTTTCCCATCACCACGCCTCCCTGTCTGTAGCCTTCTCGCCACTGCCCCTCCTTTTTTCTCGCCTAGAACGCCACCAAGAGCTCTCCCTGAACCTCCTCATCGCCTCAGCCTCCACCTCCCCAAGCTACCACCCTCCTCCGCCACTCCCCACCTCGCCAAGCGACTTCGCTGGGCCGAGCAGCCTCCACATCGCTGCCTCCTTTCTGTCTATCTCTCGCCACGATGTAGCTCCGCTGTTTTCAGATTTATTTCCGTGAACAGATTTAGTTTCGCTCTTGTTTAGCTTATACCTTTTGATCTAGAAGTCCAATGATGCTGATTCTTTATGCTAGATCACAATTTTCTTTGTAGTTTCCAAAAATATATAATTTGTCTATGTTTGGATTTATAAAATTGAGTTAGATCAGATTTGAATTAAAGCTTGTTTTGCTTATTCCGGGAGTTTCAATAATAGATTTTTATTTAATTTTTTTTGCTCTCTAGTTGCTTAATGAAATATTTTTGTTTAGTTAACTTAAAACCATGATTAGGTCATGTTAGAAAATTTTTATTATATAAAACTAGTTCTAGTTGTTGTTTGAAGTAGGAAACTTGAGTTGATTTCTTTTGAGTTTTCCCATTTGGGTTTTGATTTGGTTGTTTTGATGTGTTATGTTGCTATTGTTATGTTATTGTGTTAAGTGATGTTATGCTATGTGCTTATTATAGTTGTTGTTTGCCTCGGTAGAATTTCCGGAGTGCGAAGATTGCTACCACTTAAACCCTAGTTTTCAAGATCACCAACAAGGCAAGTTCACTTTGACCATGCTTTCATACCTATGTTTTATTGCATTTAGTGGCACCTTTGCAACCACCCCTCAAAAGAGGTTATTGAATCCTTGTAGTTGAGTAGTATGCATGAGGTAGGAACCCATCACCCCGCTACCAAGCCCGGACGTTATTTATTTTAATGCTACGCTATAGTAGACCGGGTTGGTATGAGTGCTCGGAGTGGTGTGAGAATGGAGGATCCACGCCAATGACGGCTAACTCCATGATGGAATCTGCAAGGACTCCAGATTCAAGGCCTCAAGACTTCAAGACTTGAGACAAGAATTCAATACACTCACCGGGTGAAGGATGGTTGACGGCACCGGAGAAACCAGTGGGTTGGCCGGGATGCATGGAGAAGCGCCATGACATCTTATGGAAAGCTTCACCGTAATCAAAGAGACTGAAGAATACTTACGCCGGAAGCTTACCTCGTGCAACCGCAAGTCATTATGGGCTCGCTTGGTTGAACTTAGTTGTGACTGGCCGGGACGGTGCTAGCGAGATGTAGAACTACTAGAGGATTGATGGGTACCGGACAAAGGGTCGAGGAACTCTTTGGAAGACCATGTTTCGTCATCTTGTTCTCAAACACTCTGAAGTGCGAGAACGTAAAAAGAGGGATCAATTCTGGCGGGTAAAGTGTACAAACCTCTCGCAGAGGGTTATAAACCTAATCGATTAGCCGTGTCCCCGGTTACGGACAATTTGAGCCTCCTGGACTTGGATCTATCTTTAATCCTCAACACCGGATTGATAACTTAATTGTGGGCAACATATGATGAATTTTGGGCTATGAGACATCGGTTACGGAACCATGTCATGATAGAAAACTCCATAGTACAGACTCCATTTATGCCTTTGATGTAGGTAAAATAAAACTAGCTTTTACGCAAACAAAACTCAGATATGTGAGCCACAAAGCCATACTGCATATAGTATAGTTTATCATCTGCTCTTATTTGTGATCTTGCCCAGACATTCAATGTAATCGATTTCACACGGCTGCAACGTATCATGTTGCGTATATTTCCTCGATTTGTAAGAGTTACGACATGTGGTTATTTTTCACACTCAACTCGCCGATGGCGTTGATGGGACTCCACACCCGCTTGATTGTTTCCATTGAGTATTATGAGGTATATATCATTTACGTTATTTATACATGTGATTGCACTTGATATATACATTGATGTAATCGTAGGTGCCAAAGATAATCGATCCGTGGATGGCACAAGAATACGTAGTTTTGACCGCCCCGAGGTCGGGTCGCTACATTGAACTAGGTATTGGATACCGACGATCAATCTCGGCAAGTAACATACCGATGACAAAGGAACAACGTATGTCGTTATGCGGTTTGACCGATAAAGAGATTCAGAGAATATGTAGGAACCAATATGGGCATCCGTGTTCCGCTTATTGGTTATTGACCGAGAATGGTTCTAGGTCATGTCTACATAGTTCTCGAACCCGTAGGGTCCGCACGCTTAACGCTTCGATGACAGCTTCATTATGAGTTTATAAGTATTGATGCATCAAGGTTGTTCGAGTCCCGATGTGATCACGACATGACGAGGAGTCTCAAATGGTCGAGACATAAAGATTAATATATTGAAGCCTACATTTGACATCGGAAGTGTTCGGAAAGAAATCGGAATTTATCTCGAGTACCGGAGGTTACCGAACCCCCGGAACTACATGGGCCATAGGGCCTTGGAAGAAAGCGAGAAAGGGCCAGCTCCAGTGGTCACAGGCGTCTCTCTTCCCTAGTCCTATTAGGACTAGGGAAAGGTGGGCCGCCCCTCTCTCTCTTCCTCCCGGGAATCTTAATCCAACTAGGATTGAGGGGAATCCTACCCCGGAGGAGAGGACCCCTTGCGCGCCTCCTCCTCGGGCCGGCCACCTCCTCCTTGCTCCTTTATATACGGGGGTGGGGGCACCCCATGACACACAAGTTGATCTACGGATCGTTCCTTAGCCGTAAGTGCTGCCCCTCCACCATATTCCACTTCGTCATATCGTCATGGAGCTTAGCGGCTTCCCCGCTACCGTGAAGTCATATCGTCATGGAGCTTAGGCGAAGCCTCGCGCCGGTGGAGCATCAACATCATCACCACGCTGTCAGTGTCGACGGAACTCATCCCTTTACACTTTGCCGGATCGAGTCCGGGATCGCCATCGAAATGAACGGTGCGTAACTCGGAGGTGCCGTGACGCTCGATGCTTGGATCGGTCGGATCGTGAAGACGCATTTATTACATCAATCACATGTTATAACGCCCGCTTTCGGTCACGAGGGTACGTGGACTAGACACTCTCCCTCTCGCTGCTATGCCATCACCATGGTCTTGCATGTTCGTGAGGAAATTTTTGAAATTACTACTTCCCCCAACACTCTATTGCAAGCATCCGCAACTCACAACAAAAGTATTAAGGTAAACCTAACCATAGCATGAAACATATGGATCCAAATCAGCCCCTTACGGCTAAATGCATAAACTAGGGTTTAAGCTTCTCGCCACTCTAGCAACCCATCATCTACTTATTACTTCCCAATGCCTTCCTCTAGGCTCAAATAATGGTGAAGTGTTATGTAGTCGACGTTCACATAACACCACTAGAGGCTAGACAACATACATCTCATCAAAATATCGAACTAATACCAAATTCACATGACTACTAGTAGCAAGACTTCTCCCATGTCCTCGTGAACTAACATAACTACTTTACAAAGCATATTCATGTTCATAATCGTAGGGGTATTAATATGCATAAAGGATCTGAACATATGATCTTCCACCAAATAAACCAACTAGCATCAACTACAAGGACTCATCATCACTACTAGCAACCTACTAGTACCAATCCGGACTTGGAGACAAGAATTAGATACAAGAGATGAACTAGGGTTTTGAGAGGAGATGGTGCTGGTGAAGATTGTTGAAATATGCCCTAGAGGCAATAATAAATTAGTTATTATTATATTTCCTTGTTCATGATAATCGCTTATTATCCATGCTATAATTGTATTGATAGGAAACTCAGATACATGTGTGGATACATAGACAACACCATGTCCCTAGTAAGCCTCTAGTTGACTAGCTCATGATAAATAGATGGTTACGGTTTCCGACCATGGACATTGGATGTCATTGATAACGGGATCACATCATTGGGAGAATGATGTGATGGACAAGACCCAATCCTAAGCCTATCTCAAAGATTGTAGTTCGTATGCTAAAGCTTGTCTAATGTCAAGTATCATTTCCTTAGACCATGAGATTGTACAACCACCGATACCGAGGAATGCTTTGGTGTACCAAACGTCACAACGTGGATCGGGTGGCTATAAAGGTGCACTACAGTGTATCTCCGAAAGTGTCTGCTGGTTGGCACGAATCGAGACTGGATTTGTCACCCCGTAAACGGAGAGGTATCTCTCGCCCACTCGGTAGGACATCATCATAATGTGCACAATGTAACCAAGGGGTTGATCACGGATGATGTGTTACGGAACGAGTAAAGAGACTTGCTGAAACGAGATTGAACAAGGTATCGGATACCGACGATCGAATCTCTGCAAGTACAATACCGCTAGACAAAGGGAATTGTATACGGGATCGATTGAGTCCTTGACATCGTGGTTCATCCGATGAGATCATCGTGTAACATGTGGGAGCCAACATGGGTATCCAGATCCACTGTTGGTTATTGACCGAGAACGCTCCGGTCAATATGTCCAGATGGTTCCCGAACCCGTAGGGTCTACACACTTAAGGTTCAAGGACGCTAGGGTTATAAAGGAAGTTTGTATGTGGTTACCGAATGTTGTTCAAGTCCCTGATGAGATC
>JAHIAM010009588.1:0-14612 GCA_021605205.1 Aegilops longissima | reverse complement strand
TTGATCCAGCAAGGAGGAAGGAGAGGTTGAGGAAGACAGTCACCGCAGCACGACGGGCGGATGATGGTGGAGAAGCAAGATTCTGCAGGCTTGCCGAGCACACAATGGAGGAGGAGAGGTGTTGGGAGGGAGGGCTGCGCCTTGGCTTGTGGTGCTTGCCCTCCCTCAACCCTCTATTTATAGGGGAAGGGGCCGCCCTCTAGATGGGAATCTAGGGGCGGCGCCAGGAGGGGTGGCTTGCCCCTGCAAGGGGGCGCTCTAGGGTTCCCCCAAACCCTAGGCGCAAGGGCCCAAGGGGGGGCGCCACCACCAGGCTGGCTCCTTCCCCACGCAGCCCAGGGCCCCCGAGGGGTGGCCTCCCGTGGACCTCCGAACCCTTCCCGTGGCCCCTGCAAACACCGCACGCTCAAACTTTCCTGTCCGCTTGACAACTTCCCATATATAAATCTTACCTCCGACCCTTCCGAACTCCTCGGACGTCCGAGATCTCATCCGGACTCCAAAAACATTCGTAATCACATACAAGTCTTCCTAATAACCCTAGCGCCACCAACCTTAGTGTAGACTCCACGGTTCGGAGACATGCGACATGACCGAGACGCCTCAGTCAATAACCAATAGCGGATCTGGATACCCATGTTGGCTCCTACATGCTCCTCGATGATGTCATCGGATGAACCACGATGTCGAGGATTCAAGCAACCCTGATACTATTCCCTTTGCTGACGGTAGTTACTTGCCCGAGACTCGATCGCCGGTATCCCAATACCTCGCTCAGTCTCGCACTGAAGTCACTTTACTCGATCTGTAATGCATGATCCCGTGACTGCACACTTGGTCACTTTGAGCTCATTATGATGATGCACTACCGAAAGGGCCCAGTGATACCTCTCCGCCATACGGAGTGACAAATCCTGCCTCGATCCGCGGTCAACCCAATGACACTTTCGAGATACCGTAGTGCACCTTTATAGTCAGCCGCTTACATTGTGACGCTTGGTACACCCAAAGCACTCCTACGGTATCCGGAGTTACACGATCTCATGGTCTAAGGAAGAGATACTTGACATTGAAAAGCTCTAGCAAAACGTAACTACACGATCTTGTGCTATGCTTAGATTGTCTTGTCCATCACATCATTCTCCTAATGATGTGATCCTTATCAACGATATCCAATGTCCATAGTCGAAACCATGACTATCTATCGACCAACGAGCTAGTCAATTAGAGGCTCACTAGGGACGAGCAGGTCTATGTATTCACACGTATTACGATTTCCTGATAATACAATTATACCATGAATAAAAGACAATTATCATGAACAAGGAAATATAATAATAATGCTTTTATTATTGCCTCTAGGGCATATTTCCAACAGCTCCCACTTGCACTAGAGTCAATAATCTAGTTACATTGTGATGAATCGAACACCCATAGAGTTCTCGTGTTGATCATGTTTTGCCCGCGAAGAGGTTTAGTCAACGGATCTCACATTCAGATCCAGTATGCACTTTAAATTTCTATGTCTCCATCCCTAACATTTTCACGGATGGAGTTGAAGCGACGCTGATGTGCTCTGGTCTTCTTGTGAAACCTGGCTCCTTGGCAAGTGCAATAGCTCCAAGGTTGTCACGAAGAGTTTGATTGGCCCCGACGCATTGGGTATGACTCTAGGTCGGTGATGAACTCCTTCACCCAAATTGCTTCATGCGCTGCCTCCGAGGCTGCCATGTACTCCGCTTCACATGTAGATCCCGCCACGACGCTTCGCTTGCATGCACCAGCCATCGCTCCACCATTCAACATATACACGATCCGTTTGTGACTTAGAGTCATCCAGATCTGTGTTGAAGCTAGCATCGACGTAACCCTTTACGACGAGCCTTCGTCACCTCCATAAACGAGAAACATGTCCTTTGTCCTTTTCGTGTACTTTAGGATATTCTTGACCGCTGTCCAAGTGTTCCTTGCCGAGATTATTTGGTACCTTCCTACCAAACTTACGGAAAGGTTTACATCAGGTCCGTACACAAAGATGGCATACATAATAGATCCTATGGCTGAAGCATAGGGATGACACTCATCTCTTCTTTATCTTTTGTCGTGGTCGGGCATTGAGCCGAGCTCAATCTCACACCTTGCAATACAGCAAGAACCCCTTCTTGACTGATCCATTTTGAACTTCTTCAAAACATTATCAAGGTATGTGCTTTGTGAAGACCTATGAGGCGCCTCGATCTATCTCTATAGATCTTGATGCCTAATATATAAGCAGCTTCTCCAAGGTCCTTCATTGAAAAACACTTATTCAAGTAGGCCTTAATGCTGTCCAAGAATTCTATATATTTCCCATCAAAAGTATGTCATCTACATATAATATGAGAAATGCTACAGAGCTCCCACTCACTTTCTTGTAAACGCAGGCTTCTCCATAAGTCTCAGATAAACCCAAACGCTTTGATCATCTCATCAAAGCGTAATGTTCCAACTCCGAGATGCTTGCACCAGCCCATAAATGGATCGCTGAGCTTGCATACTTTGTCAGATTCTTAGGATCGACAAAACCTTCCGCTGCATCATATACAGCTCTTCCTTAAGATAACCGTTATGAACGCTGTTTTGACGCCCATCTGCCATATCTCATAATCATAGTATGCGCAATTGCTAACATGATTCGGACGGACTTAAGCTTCGCCACGGAGAGAATGTCTCTCGTAGTCAATCCCTTGAACTTGCCGATAACCCTTAGCGACAAGTCGAGCTTTATAGATGGTAATATTACCATCCGCGCCCGCCTTCTTCTTAAAGATCCATTTGTTTTCTATTGCTCCGATCATCGGGCAAGTTAGTCAAAGTCCATACTTTGTTTTCATACATGGATTCTATTCGGATTTCATGGCTTCAAGCCATTTGTTGGAATCTGGGCCCGCCATCGCTTCTTCATAGTTCAAGGTTCACCGCTGTTCAACAACATGATTTCGTGACAGGGTTGCTACTCACTGTGCGGAACGGTCCTTGTGGACTCACGGTTCAAGAGCAACTTGATCCAAGTACCTTGATCATCATCAATACTTTCCTCTCCAGGTGTAGGCACCACAGAATATTTTCCCAGCTGCACCGCTTTCCGGTTCAAGAGTTAGTACTTCATCGAAGTTCCACTTTCCTCCCACTTACTTCTTTCGAGTGAAACTTTTTCCGTAAAGGATCCGTTCTGGCAACAAAGATCTTGCCTCGATCTTAAGTAGAAGGTATACCCAATGGTTTCTTTAGGTATCCTATGAAGACGATTTTTCCGACTTGGGTTCGAGCTTTCAGTTGAAGTTTCGACATAAGCATCGATCCCCAAACTTTTAGAAACGACAGCTTAGGTTTCTTCCCAAACCATAATTCATACGGTTTCGCCTCAACGGATTTAGACGGTGCCCTATTTAAAGTGAATGTAGCTGTCTCTAGAGCGATCCCAAAATGATAGCGTAATCGGTAAGAGACATCATAGACCGCACCATATCTAATAGAGTGCAATTACGACGCTCGACACAATTGCTACGCTGAGGTGTTCCAGCGCGTGAGTTGTGAAACGATTCCACATTTTCTTAAGTGTACCAAATTCGTGGACTTAAATATTCTCTCCACGATCCGATCGTAGGAACTTTATTTTGGTCACGTTGATTCTCTACTCATTCTGAAATTCCTGAACTTTTCAAAGGTCTCAGATTTGTGTTTCATCAAGTAGACATACCCATATCTACTCAAGTCATCTCAGAGAGTGAGAACATAACGATATCCTCCATGAGCCTCAACGCCATTGGACCGCATACATCGGTATGTATGATTTCCAAAAGTTGGTTGCTCCATTGTTCCGGAGAACGGAGTCTTGGTCATCTTGCCCATGAGGCATGGTTCGCATGTGTCAAATGATTCATAATCAGAGACTCCAAAAGTCCATCAGATGGAGCTTCACGCGCTGACAATTAATGTGACCATATGCAAAGGCTACAAGTATGTGGGACTATCGTTATCAACTTTTACATCTTTGGCTATTCACACTATGAATATGTGTAACATTATGCCTCGAGATTCATTAAGAATAAAACCGGTCACCATTATAGGGCATGACCATAAAACATATCTCTCATATAAATAGAACAACCATTATTCTCGGATTTAAATGAGTAGCCATCTCGTATCAAATCGAGATCCAGATACAATGTTCATGCTCAAACTTGGCACCAAATAACAATTATTAAGGTTCATAATTAATCCTGCAGTAAATGTAGAGGTAGCATGTCGATCGGCGATCACATCCACTGAACCATTCCCGATGCGCATCAGTCACCTCGCCCTTCCGCTGGGCCTCCGCTTATTCCGCAGCTCCTCGTGAGTTACAAATATGAGCAACGGCACCGTATCAAATACCAGGAGTTACTACGTAGTACTGGTAAGGTACACATCAATTACATGTATATCAACATATACCTTTAGTGCTGCCGGCCTTCTTATCCGCTTAGTATTTGGGGCAGTTCCGGCTCAGGATCCTTCCCTTGCAATAAAAAAGCACCTGGCCTCAGGTTGGGTCCATTCTTTGACTTCTTCCTCGCAATCGGCTTATGTGCGCGCCAATATCTTTTGCCATTCTTCTTGAAGTTCTTCTTACCCTTGCCCTTCTTAAACTTAGTGGTCTTATTGACCATCAACACTTGATGTTCTTTCTGATTTCAACCTCTCTGGCCGACTTCAGCATTGAAAATACTTCAGGAATGGTCTTCACCATCCCCTGCATATTGTAGTTCATCACGAAGCTCTTGTAGCTTGGTGGAGCGAGTGAAGGATTCTGTCAATGACCGCCTCGTCTGGAGGTTAATTTCCACTGGGACAAAGCGGCCGTGCAACCAGTATTTTGAGTATGTGCTCACCGACAGTAACTGTTTTCCTCCATCTTACAACTATAGAACTTGTCGAGACTTCATATCTCTCGACCGGCATGAGCTTGGAAAACTAGTTTCAGCTCTTCAACATCTCATATGCTCGTGGTCGCTCAAAACATTTTTGAGCCCCGGTTCTAAGTCAGAAGCATGCCGACCGAACGCAGGGAGTAATCATCAAGACGCGTCTCCGCCAAACGTTCAATCGGCTCTTGCAAAGGCTGGGAGAGCAGGTGGGTCACCTAACGGTGCTTCTAGGACATATGCCTTCTTGGCAGCTATGAGGATGATCCTCGTTCTTAACCCAAAGTCCGAGTAGTTGCTGCCATCATCTTTCAGCTTGGTTTTCTAGAACGCGTTGCAGTTCATGTTGACATGAGCGTTGGCCATTTGACCTACAAGACATATTTTGCAAAAGTTTTAGACTAAGTTCATGATAATTGAGTTCATCTTAATCAAATTATTGAATGAACTCCCCACCAGATTCGACATCCTCTAGTCATCTAAGTGTTACACGATCCGAAGTCGATTAGGTCGTGGTCCGATCATCACGCGAGACGGACTAGTCATCGTCGATGAGCATTCTCATGTTGATCGATCTCTCTATAATGACTCGTGTTCGACCTTTTTTCGTCTCCGTGTTCCGAGGCCATGTATGTACATGCTAGGCTCGCTGGTTAACCCTAAGTGTTTTGCATGTGTAAAACTGTCTTACACCCAAGTATGTGAACGTAAGGATCTATCACACCATCATCACGTGGTGCTTCAAACGATTTAACTTTAGCAACGGTGCACAGTTAGGGGAGAACACTTCTTGAAATTGTTGTAAGGGATCATCTTATTTACTATCACGTTTCTAAGTAAACAAGATGCATAAAACATAATAAACATCACATGCAATTATATAAAGTAGTGACATGATATGGCCATCATCATATAGCTCCTTTGATCTTCATCTTCGGGCTCCATGATCATCTTGAACATCGCATGACACCATGATCTCCATCATCATGATCTCCATCATCGTGTCTTCATGAAGTTGTCACGCCAACGACTACTTCTACTTCTATGACTAACGGTGTAGTAATAAAGTAAAAGTAGTTTACATGGCGCTCTTCAATGACATGCAGGTCATATAAAAAATAAAGACAACTCCTATATTCTCCTGCCGGTTGTCATTCCTATTACAAGAACATGATCTCATACATCACAATATATCATTCATCATTCATCACAACCATGGCCATATCACATCACATGACAATTGCTGCAAAAACAAGTTAGACGCCCTCTAATTGTTGTTGCATCTTTTACGTGGCTGCAATTGGGTCCCAGCAAGAACGCTTTCACTTACCTACTTAATAACCACAACGTGATTTTGTCAACTTCTATTTACCCTTCATAAGGACCCTTTTCATCGAATCCACTTCAACTAAAGTGGGAGAGACAGACACCCGCCAGCCACCTTATGCAACTAGTGCATGTTAGTCGGTGGAATGGGTCCACGTGAAGCCGTGACGTAAGGTTGGTCCGGCCGCTTCATCCCACAAAACCGCTGAAGCAAGATAAGACTAGTAGCGGCAAGCAAGTTGACAAGATCTACGCCCACAACCAAATTGTGTTCTACTGCGTGCAACAGAGAACTACACATAGACCTAGCTCATGATGCCACTGCTAGAACGTTGCAGAAAATTAAAATTTTTCCCACGGTTTCACCAGGATCCATCTATGAGTTCATCTAAGCAACGAGTCAAGGGAGTGAGTTTGCATCTACATACCACTTGTAGATCGCGCGTGAAGCCGCTCAGGAGGAGCGGTGATGATGGAGTCGACTCGGACGTGATTCGCATCACCTGATGACCAAGTGCTGAACGGACAGCACCTCCGTGCTCAACACACGCACGGAGACGGGTGACATCTCCTCCGCTCTTGATCCAAAGAAGGAGGAAGGAGAGGTTGAGGAAGACAGCCCACCGGGCAGCACGACGGCAAGATGATGGTGGAGAAGGCACGATCCGGCAGGCTTCACGCCGAGCACAACGGAGGAGGAGAGGTTGGGGAGGGGAGGGCTGCGCCTTGGCTTGTAGCGCGCTGCCCTCCCTCACCCCTCTATTTATAGGGGGAAGGCAGGGGCCGCCCTCTAGATGGGAATCTAGGGGCGGCGTCTGTGGAGAGTGGCTTGCCCCTCAGCAAGAGGCGGGGCCCCTTCCAGGGTTCCCCAATCCCTAGGCCAAGGGCTCAAGGGGGGTGTGCCCACCCACTGTGGCTGGCTCCTTCCCCACGAAGCTCTGGTATTCTGAGGCGGTTCTCCGGTGGACCTCCGAACCCTTCCGTGCCCCTAGACAATATTTCCCAGACACCCAAACTTTCCGTGTCCGTTTGACAACTTCCTATATAAATTCACTTCCCGGACCCTTCCTAACTCCTCGTGGACGTCCGGGATCTCATCCCGGACTCCAGACAACATTCGATAATCACATACAAGTCTTCCTAATAACCCTAGCGCCCATCCTAACCTTATGTGTAGACTCTACGGGTTCGGAGACATGCGCATACGACCGAGACGCCTCGTGTCAATAACCAACAGCGGGATCTCGATACCCATGTTGGCTTCCACATGCTCCTCGATGATGTCATTACCTGATGAACCCGCATGTCAGAGGATTCAAGCAACCCCTGTATACTATTCCCTTTGTCGACGGTATGTTATTTGCCCGAGACTCGATCATTCGTGATCCCAATACCTCGCTCGGTCTAAGTCATCGTAAGTCACTTTACTCAGCATCAGATGTATGATCCGCGACTGCACACTTGGTCACTTTGAGCTCATTATGCTGATGCACTACCGAGTGGGCTCAAGTGATATTCTCTCCGTCATATCGGAGTGACAAATCCCTGTCTCGATCCGTGTCAACCCAATGCAGACACTTCGGAGATACCTGTAGTGCACCTTTTATAGTCAGCCAATTATGTTGTGACGCTTGGTACACCAAAAGCACCTCTACGGTATCCGGAAGTTACACGATCTCATGGTCTAAGGAAGAGATACTTGACATTGAAAAAGCTCTAGCAAAAACTAACTACACGATCTTGTGCTATGCTTAGATTGGGTCTTGTCCATCACATCATTCTCCCAATGATGTGATCCCGCTTATCAACGATATCCAATGTCCATAGTCGTGAAACCATGACTATCTCAAGAACCAACGAGCTAGTCAACTAGAGGCTCAACTAGGGACGACAGTTGGTCGTATTCACACGTGTATTATGATTTCCGGACAATACAATTATACCATGAATAAAAGACAATTATCATGAACAAGGAAATATAATAATAATGCTTTTTATTATTGCCTCTAGGGCATATTTCAACAAATGAGAAGGCCTACATCACTGTGACGATGATGAAGAAAATGGACACTTTTATGCGAGTGATGCTGAAGCGCTTGCCTTTGAAGATTTAAAGAGGTAGTTATCTCGAGCCACGGTCCTTGCGGCTCCCACTGATAGAGAGAGAGCCATTACTGTTATATGTGCTTGCTAACGCCCGAGCCCCCGGTTTGCTATCGTGGTGGAGCGCAAGGAGGCCGGCAAGGAGCATCCGGTTCAACGGCGGTTTACTACATCGATTGAGGTGCTCATTGAGTCTAAGCAAAGGTATCCACATTATGCGAAACTTGTTTTAAGGAGTGTTTATGGTGTTTAGGAAGCTGAAGCAAAGATATCCAAGGTCATCCTATTACTCGTAGGTAAGCCTCTGCCCCTTAGGAGACATCATATAGAATAGAGAGGCCACAGGACGAGTCACCAAGTGGGCCATTGAGCTCGGGCCTCATGGTTTGAAATACATGCCTCTGATGCTATCAAGTCTCAAGCCCTGGTGGATTTTATCAATGATTGGACAGAGAAAGCAAGCACCTCGAGGAGAAGCTAGATAACACATATTGGACTATTCACTTTGATGGGTCCAGGCAGTTGGAAGGCTCAATCGGAGTTGTTTTAACTCCCCCGAGGTGACAAATTTTGTTATGTGCTCCGGCTTATGTTTCCTTGTACCAACAATGCAGCCGTAGTACGGTAGGCCTTACTCCATGGTCTCCTGGATGGCCAAAGAGATGAATTTGAGCCGGGTAAGGTGCTTGGGCGACTCCGGATCTCGTAGCTCAACAGGTGTCGTGCACATGGGACTCAAGGATCCCCTTATGGCGGCCATCATGAAGTTGATGTTGTAACGGGCACTTCAAAGGTTAACAAGTGGAGCACATTGATCGGAGGAAGAATGAGGCGGCCGATGCTTTAAGCCGGCCGATCTCGCATTGTAAGGCAGGTGCCGCCAACACCTTTCTGACGCTTTTATAACCCTTCCACAAAGTGCTACAGAGAAGAACTAGTGCTATTAACCCGGAGGCACAGTGGTGGTAGCTCTTCACGCTATCCTCGACTGGACAGTCCCATATTTGGCCTATATGACCCGGGAGAGTTGCCCGAGGATGAGACCTCGCGAGAAAAATCATCAGCGTCCAAATCGATGACAATGGTTCATGGCGAGTTACATCACCACAAAGGTCACCGGGCATTTCAATGTGTGTCGCCTCATGGAGGGTTAGGATACTTCTATGAGATCCATGAAGGCATTGTTCACATGCGGCTCAAAATCTCTGGCCAAGGCTTTCCTATGGTTTCTATTGTTGACGGCTCATGCCGATGCGGAGGATCCGGTCAAGAAATTGAGGATGTCAAAATTCTCACGACGAGCTCATGTACCGCTGAAGAGTTGAGGATGATTCCAATTACATGGTCGCTTGCAGTCCGGGGCTTGACATGGTTGGACCTTTCAAGAGGTATAAGGATAAAAAGACACACCTCTTGGTGGCGGTGGATAAATTCACAAAGTGGGTTGAGACAGAGCCGGTCAAGAAGTGATGCAGCCCAGACGGTTCGTTCATGAAAAGGTGATCTTTCGCTTTGGTTTTCCACACAACATCATAACTGATAATGGTAAATGTCGTGTCAAACCGCGGATCTCGGTAGGGGGTCCCGAACCGTGGCCTAGGCGGATGGTAACAAGAGACAAGGGACACGATGTTTTTACCTGTGTTCGGCCCTCTCGATGGAGGTAATAATTTACCCTGCTTGATTAATATTGATGATATGGGTAGTACAAGAGTAGATCTACCACGAGATCAAGGAGGCTAAACCCTAGAAGCTAGCCTATGGTATGATTGTTGTTCGCCCCATCGACTAAAACCCTTCGGTTTATATAGACACCGGATAGGTTAGGGTTACACAGAGTCGGGTTACAATGGTAGGAGATCTACATATCCGATCGCCAAGCTTGCCTTCCACGCCAAGGAAAGTCCCATCCGACAAGGACGGGTCTTCAATCTTGTATCTTCATAATCTTGGAGTCCGCCGACGATAGTCCGCTATCCCGACACCCCCAGTCCGGACTCCCTCATATGCCCATGGTATCTCCAGAGCGTAATTGTGTACGCTGCAATACTAGCTTCGCAATTTCATGAGGGCAAGGGTTAGCCGGATTGCCGCGCTTGAATCGTGCCAGCGGTCTTGATGTAGGTTACTCCGGCGCTGATGCTGTCCGGACGCTTAGTGGCCGGACTCGAATTGCTGTGGAGAGGCTGCTTTGTACCTCCCGGAGGGTGGCCGGTGCTCTCCGCTCGAGAGAGCTGCTCGTGTTTCCATTGACCATGATTACCCCGAGGGCCCGCATCTTGAGCTTGAGGTATGCGAAAGCGGCACCGCATTGAACTTTGCAAATGTGGTTCATCCGAGCAAAGGCATGATAGCCGCCATGAATGGGACGTGTCGAAGATTAACTCTTCGCTCGAAGTTATCCGGGATCCAAGACCACTTCGAGTGTAACCGAGCCCGCATAACCGGCCTCTACATTCGTATGACGCCTTTAAAGGTCGCCTTTGTAGGTTTAACTTGAGGGTCTATGCCCATTTTGCGACGTATCCCGATAAAGTAGGTTCAGTTGCCGCCGCCATCCATCGACTCGTTAGGTGAAAGCCGCCGATAATTGGGTCAAGAACCAATGCGGGCCGCCGGACGGATGCTAGTGGGTGGTCCCTTCGATCAAGGTGATCGGGCAGGAAGACCATGGGTTGAACTGGGCGACTGCTCCATCGCATATACGCCCCTTTAGTGCACGCTCGCCCCTTTTGGGTATAAGGGTTATGGATATCATGTTCACCGTCCGCACTTGCGGGGAAAACCCTTCGTCCTCTATTGTTCGGGCGCCGGGCTCTTCCTCTTCATCGCTATGCAGCCCTTGTCATTGAGTTCGCACTTAACTTGCTCGTTGTTAAACACCCAACAGTCCCTCTGGTGTGATTGGCTGGTTTTTGGGGTGCCATGTATCCGCACAAGCGATCGAGTATCCGTCCAAGTTGGACGGGCCCGGTATTTCTTTTGAATGGCTTCTTCCACTAACCGGTTTAGAGCTCTCAATCCGCATTGACGGCAGATCTTCCAGTTATCGCCAGTTAACGCGGCGCTTGTTCTTGTTGCTGACGCGACCTGCCATTGTTGTCCTTGGTATCCGAACTATCGGATGTTTGGCCAAGTTGTTGCTTCGAGCTAGCTAGCTGTCCCTCTCGCACAAAAGCGGTCATGAGTGTTGTGAGGGCTGCCATGGATTTTGGCTTTTCCTGTCCCTAGGTGCCGGGCAAGCCATTCGTCATGATGTTATGTTTGAAGGCTGCAAGGGCCTCTCGTGATCCGACAATGATGATTTGATTTTTCTTTGTTAGGAACCGTGTCCAGAATTATCCGCCGATTCTTCCGCTGCTGGATTATGTGGCTAAGGTCATCGGCGTTCCGGTGGTCGCATCGTATGTGCCCCGGAAGTTATCAAGGAATGCGGCTTCCGTGTCCTCCCAACAACCAATTGATTCTGCCGGCAAGCTGTTGAGCCAATGCCGAGCTGGTCCTTTAAGCTTGAGTGGGAGGTATTTGATGGCATGTAGATCATCACCAAGGGCCATGTGGATATGGAGGAGATAGTCCTCAATCCGCACCGCAGGATCTGTGGTACCATCATATGATTCGATGTTTATGGGTTTGAAGCCCTCGTGATTTGATGATCCATTACTTCATCCGTGGAAGCATAGTGGTGTGTGCGCTCAGATATTATATCATGACGAGCTCATATGAGCTTTGTCTATCGTGTTCGCCCGGCTGGTTTTGTCAGATCCGCGCGACGGTAATCATCCAGGTCGCTGGCGCCCACGCTATCCGAGATCGATCTTTGTTGTTTGGCTTTATCCTCCAATATATCTCGCAAGTCCGGGGCGATTTTCCTGCGGCCTTTGGTACTTTTGAGCGCGCTGGGTGTGGCTTGAGCGAGTCGAGGCCTTCGTCATGGCCCACGGGTGGCCGATCGCCTGCCGCGTCGCGCGCGGTGACTTGGGTGCTTCCTCTCAATCGAGGCAACGGCCTCGCGCTAGGGTAGCTCTTGGAGGGGCGTTCGAGTTCATACTCTTCGCTGCAAAGTGACTTCGTCCATCCGCCATGTAGCAGTCCCGGTCAGCCTGTTGTCTGCCGCTGCTTTTTCTTGAGGCTGCTTGCTCAGGCTATAAGCCCGCGCTTTGAAACGCTTCCTCACTGGCGCGGGATCTTCAGCACGACAAATTTGCTGCTGCCGAGGCTTGCCTCATCTTCGAGGGAGGCGCATAATTATCGCCCCGACCTTCTTCGGCGCAGACCGTCAGGCGGATCTTGCTTTCTCCTCCTCCGCGTTACCGTCCCTCGCTGGAGGGGGGTCAGATTCGCACCGTCCGGTGTTATTATCTCCGTGCTGAATCACCATTTTATTGGTGGCGGATTTAGAGCGCGCCACGACGTGGGCGCTTTAAGCTTGGGTTGCTTGAGGGGTCATCCTCCGTTGTTCCATCGCTGCTCCCATCTTTTGGGATGTCCACCACGTGATATGTCATATGATGAGGTGGCCTTCCGTTCTCGTAGGGTTCTGGTTCTTGCTCGCTCGTATCATCGCCGCCCATACCATCCGACGTTTTCGAGTCAAGTCGAGCATGTCGTTTAAATCATCAACAGGGCTACAAAGTGGTGGTGGTATGGCGCTGAATTTCTTCGTCTGTCCGCATTCCCAACCTTCCCGTCCGCAAGTCCGCCAGTGGCTCTCCGGATAAAGAGAGAGACTTTAGTAATTCAGAATGTCGCCAAAGGCGCGTGCCAGAAGATGTCCGCAGCTGAACTCCATATCGGGCGCCTCAATCGGATTCTGCTGCAGGGCGCGGAGGGTTCGGAGTCCGGAGAGGAGTCCGACACTTGGAGTCAACGGTTCTTCGTAGCGACATGGATGGGGTTCGCCTCAATCGCCGTAGAGATTGTAGCCCTCGAGGCGGTGTCCAACCACTCGCCCCTCGATCGAGGAAGTCTGCCTTTGATTAAGGGTCGGAGCGGATGCTCAAGTGCGGCTTCATGTGGCAATCCGTTCTCGACTTACAGAGCTAGATCATGCCCATCGAGACAAAGGCGATACGCTTATTGTGCTCGAATCCGCCAAGATCAAGTCTCCGCGGATATCGGGCCGATAGTTCAAGCTTCCAAATCTGACCTGATGGCTGTGGGGCGAAGCTTTCGATTCTGCTCCAGATGGCCTGTTTAATTGCCCAGCTGTGCAAAGCCGCCGAATATACGAAGATCTCGACCGGGAGAGAAAGTCTCACCTCGGACCGCGTCGCTGTTGATGATCGGCTAGCCATCGGGCCTATAGTGACGGCATACGTAGGAACTCTCAATGAAAGCACCAATGTCGGTGTCAAAACCGCGGATCTCGGTAGAGAGTCCCGAACCGTGCGCCTAGGCGGATGGTAACAAGTGAGACAAGGGACACGATGTTTTTACCAGGTTCGGGCCTCTCGATGGAGATACTACCCTTTACCGCTGATTAATATTGATGATATGGGTAGTACAAGAGTAGATCTACCATTTAGATCAAGAGAGGCTAAACCTCTGAAGCTAGCCTATGGTATGATTGTTGTTCGCCCCACGGACTAAAAACCCTCCGGTTTATATAGACACCAATAGGGTTAGGGTTACACAGAGTCGGTTACAATGGTAGAGATCTACATATCCGTGATCGCCAAGCTTGCCTTCCACGCCAAGGAAAGTCCCATCCGGACACGGGACGAAGTCTTCAATCTTGTATCTTCATAATCTTGGAGTCCTGCCGACGGTGATAGTCCGCTATCCTGGACACCCCCTAGTCCGTGGACTCCTCAAGATTAATCTCCAAGGGTGCAAAGTGAAAAGTTCACAATCTAAAAACATATCCGGCTTGATGTTTCGCCGTTGCTCACCCTCAATCTAATGGTCACAGAGAGCTAATGAGATCTGAAGGGTATCAAACCGCTTTGGTCCCTGAAATAACTCGGGTTGTTGGGTGAGGAGTTATCCTCCTGACTGTGGAGCATCAACACTACGCCTAACAGATCTACTGTGTTACACACCTTCTTTATGGTACGCAGAAGGGCCCCGCTAAGGACATCCCAAGACTACTCACCCTGCTGCGGGCATGCTGTTGAGGCCGATAACGAAAAAAGCTCGTCAGATGCACTTAACTTGTTGGATGAGGAGCAGACTTGGCAATAGCCCCGGCATTTACTAAGAAGACCGGCCGCATCACACCCCGGGGTTAGAAGG